>VWZL01002598.1:128572-140551 GCA_013396915.1 Stercorarius parasiticus | reverse complement strand
CCCCGGCAGGGCCGCCAAGAAGGCCGTCAGGTGCGGGGGGGGCCGCGACGGGACGGGACGGGGGGAGCTGGGCCTCCGCGGTACCGGCGGAGGGCGGGCCGACGGCGCTCACCGGGCTTTAGACGGCAGTAGCTGCGGCCGAGCCTTGGGGTGGCCGGGTGTGGGTGTGTGGCTGCCGGGCCAGTGCTGGGGGGCTGCTTGCCCCTACTTCCCCGCTGGTCTGGAGCTGGGGCGCTCCCTGCCTGCCCCTGCCTTCTGGTCAGGCGCTGGGGGGCTGCCTGCCCACTGGTCCGGTGCTGGGGGACTGCCTGCCTGCCCCTGGCGGCTGGTCCGGTGCTGGGGGGCTCCCTGCCTGCCCCTGCCTTCTAGTCCAGTGCTGGGGGGATTTACAAGTGACCCGTCCATGTGCTTTCCCACCCGCCCTTACAGCCACCCAGGGCTGCAGCTGGATTTTTCTCACTGCAAGTGCCTTTCCCTGCTGCTCCCCTTCCTCCCCGCCACCCTCCTTTCTCCTTATCCCCCCTTCCCGCCTCAGGAGCGCCCGGAAGAGCCTCATGCCCTTGCTGCTGCCTGCTGTGCAAAGGTTGCCTGCTGCAGCATGTGCTGACGGGGCACCCTGCCCTGGCCCCTCTCCTGTCCTGCCCTAGCAGGGACCCTTCCTGTGGTGGCATGCCCCCCCCCCACCCAACACTGCAAACTCCAGCCTGTTCCGGGACCGGCTGTGGCCTGTCCCAGCGGCCCCGGGATGACGGGGAGCAGGCAGTGAAAGGGCTTCCTTGTCCTGGCGAGGCGGTGGGCGGATGGAGGGGGCTGAATGGGGCCAGTGTGTGCCAGGCGGCGGCTGGGGGCCGGGGGGGGAGTCGCTTCCTGCTGCTGCGCTGGGCTGGAAGAATTGAACCTGGAAGTCATTGTGAGGGGGGCAGCTGGGGGCTGTGGCAGGGAGGGGGACATGGCTGGCCCTGTGCTGGCTTCAGGCCCTGCTGGGGTGTGTGGCTTCTTTGGGGAAGGCAGCACGGGCTCTCCTGCCTGCCTGCCTGAGAGCGGTGCGGTGGGAAGGTGCTTCCTAGCTTGGCTGTCCTGGCCGGGGCTGGCAGCGTGGTGGTGTGCCTGGCAGGTGGTGGCCCCGCTAGGGCTGGGACATGCAGCCCTGTTCCACTCTTCTAGCTGCACCCAGCCTTTGTCAAGCCTCTGGTTTGAGCTGCGCTGGCCAGCTCATGGGAAGACAAGGTCTCCCGTGGTCTCAGAATTGGGGGGGACCTCAGCAGGGTTCTCTGCTGTGCCTCTGGCCCAGGGGTGCTGGTGGCAGCTGTTGCCACTGGGGTGATGTCTTGTGTGTGTGGCTGCAAGCCCAGGAGTGGTTCCTGCAGAGGAACTGAGGTTGGCACAACTCCGGAGGGCAGGGAGGTCCGGGCCACAGTGGGGTGCAGAGCCCCGGGGCCAGACGTCCTCTCCTTCCTGCAGGACCCGGTACATCAGCACGGAGCTGGGGATGCGTCAGCGGCTCTTTGTCGGTGTGCTGACCTCCAAGAGCACGCTGAACACGCTGGGGGTGGCCGTCAACCGCACGCTGGCCCACCGCCTGGAGCGCCTGGTGTACTTCACGGGCACGCGGGGCCGCAAGGTGCCCCACGGCATGACGGTGGTGACGCACAGCGACGAGCGGCCCATCTGGAACATGTACCAGACCATCAGGTACCTTCTGGACCACTATGTGAACGACTTCGACTGGTTCTTCCTGGTGCAGGATGATACCTACACAGAGGCACACCGCATCAGCCGCCTGGTTGCCCACCTCAGCATTGACACCCATCTTTACCTGGGCCGTCCCGAGGAATTCATTGGTGGGGACACGGAGGGACGCTACTGCTATGGGGGTTTCGGCTACCTGCTATCCCGCAGCCTCCTCCTGCTCCTGCAGCACCATCTGGAGAGCTGCCGCAATGACATCCTCAGTGCCCGGCCGGACGAGTGGCTGGGCCGCTGCATCATTGACTACACGGGCATCAACTGTGCCGAGGAGCACGAGGTAGGTCCTGTGGTGGAGATGAACTCCAGGAGACTGGTCCTGGCCCTGTGTTTCCCTGCCTTCTCAGGGGCTTCTAGGGCCTGGGGGACCAGCCCTTGTGCCCTGTCCTCCTTTGAACTTGCTGTGCTGGCAGCTGGTGGGGTGGGAGCACGGGTCAGGGCCAGCTGTGACCTGTTTCTTCTGGCTGGTACAGGGCCTCCGTTACCACTACTTCGAGCTGGGGAAGAACATGGACCCCGAGCGGGAGACCGACCTCCGTTTGCAAAGTGCCTTCACTGTCCATCCCGTGCTGGATCCCCTCCAGATGTACCGGCTGCACAAGTACTTCGCACAGGTGGAGCTGGAGAGGACGTACCAGGAGATCCAGCAGCTCCAGGTGAGACCTGGCTTAGCTGGGAGGGTCTGGGCTCCTCCTGTCATCCCTGTAGGCTTTCTGGTCATTTCGTGTCTCCTCTCTGCTCTAACATGAGGGTTTCTCACCTGGAGCTGCTGCGGGATGGCATCAGCTGAGCTCGTGTGGCTGCTTAGAGTATGAGCAGCTTTGGACCTGGATGGATCCTGGAGCTGCAGTGATGGTTCAGAGTGATGGAGCCAGCAAGGTGCTGAGGTCCACCAGCAAAGGCCGGGCAGGGTGGGAGAGGGTGTGGATCCTGCTGGTGGAGGTGGTGTGCTGCATTTGGGGTGCTGTTAGGAGGAAACCTGAGGTGCTGACTGGAGTCGGGCTGAAGGGAGAGCTGTTCTGGTGCTTCTCTTTGGGCCAGGAGTGGCCAATCTCTGAGTATCGGGAGTCAGCTTGATGCTACCAGAGCTGGAAGACCTACCTGCACCCACCTTGGCTCTCACTCCTCCATCTCTTCTCTTGCAGCTGGAGATCCAGAATGCCAGCAGCCTGTCTGCCGATGGGGACCATGGTGCCACATGGCCCATTGGTATACCACCCCCCTTCCAGCCCAAAACCCGCTTTGAGGTGCTGCGCTGGGACTATTTCACAGAGGAGCAGGTCTACGCCTGCGTGGACGGCTCCCCCAAGTGTGAGTTGCGCGGCGCAGACCTGGCTGACGTGGCCGATGTGGTGGCCACGGCCATGGAGGAGCTGAACCGCAAGTACCAGCCGGTGCTCCATGTCCGCAAGCAGCAGCTGGTGAATGGGTACCGGCGCTTCGACCCTATACGTGGCATGGAGTATACGCTGGACCTCCAGGTGGAGGTAGTCACCCAGAAGGGTCACAGCCGCTCTGTCACCAAGCGCGTGCACCTGGTGCGGCCCCTCAGCGAGGTGGAGATCATCCCCATGCCTTACGTGACTGAGGCCAGCCGCATCAACGTTATCCTGCCACTGACTGCCCATGACCGGGACCATGCTGCCCGCTTTTTGGAGGCTTACGCGGCGGCCGCCTTTGAGAGCAGCGAGAATGCAGTACTCACCTTCCTCTTCATCTATGACCCTTTTGAGGCCCAGCAGGTCACCCAGAATGACATCTTCGCCTCCGTGAAGGCCCAGATCACCGAGTATGAGCACAAGTATGCAGAGGTGAAGATCCCATGGATCAGCGTCAAGACAGACGCACCCTCCCAAATCAAGGTCATGGACATCATCTCCAAGAAGCATCCTGTAGACACGCTTTTCTTTGTGGCTGGCGTGGGGACGGAGGTCACTGTCGACTTCCTGAACCGCTGCCGGATGAACACCATCAACAACTGGCAGGTCTTCTTCCCCATCCACTTCCAGGGCTACAACCCAGCCATTGCTTACCACAACCAGGTGCCGCCCCCTACGCTGGACCTGCTGCGGGATGCAGGGCGCTTCGACCGCGACGTCTTCCACGAAGCCTGCTTCTACAACGCCGACTACATGGCAGCACGCACCCGCATGGCAGGTGACGTGCAGGAGAATGAGGACATCCTGGAGACCCTGGACATCTACGACATGTTCATCAAGTACTCCAACCTGCACGTCTTCCGGGCTGTGGAGCCCGCCTTGCTGCAGCGTTACCGGCACCAGGCCTGCAACCCCCGGCTCAGTGAGGAGATCTACCACCGCTGCATGCAGAGCAGCCTGGAGGGCGTAGGCTCACGCTCCCAGCTGGCCATGGTGCTTTTCGAGCAGGAACAAGGGAACAGCACCTGAACCCTGGGCGCGGAGGGGCTGGTCCTGCCATGCCCTGCCTGCCTGCCTGTCCCACCTCTTCTGCTGCCCAAATCTGTCTTCCTCTTCCTGGTGGCTGCAGGGATTGCTGGTGCCCGAGCTTGTGACTCGCCCTGCTGGGGCTGCTTGGGCCGGGGTCTGCCAGCCTGGGGTGCCCAGGTCCTTCCAGAGCGGCCGTGGCTGTGCAGACCCCGGGGTGAGGTGGGATGCCCAGCTTCTCACCCCAGAGCTGCTGCCACTGGCCCCATCCCTCCGTCCTGGCCCCACTGCCCAGCGGGGAGGCGATGGGCTGCCCTGTCCCTTGCTGCCCCCCCTCAACCAGGAGCACGCAGAGCCCAAGGGCCCCCTGCTGTGGGGCTGTGACAGCCATGGGGCTAGAGGTGATCCCACGTGGTTCCCCCAGCACCCCAGGACAGGGCTGTGCCCCTTGCTCCTTCGGTGCATTGACCCGGTCACACAGGGACAGCAGGATGGGACACATCCCACCCCAAAAGAGCAATAAGGAGGTTGGTTTTGGGGTTTTGCCACTTGGCAATGAGCTGGAGCACTCCCAGTGAGTCAGGGTGAGGGGTCCTGGCCGCTGGGGCCAGTGGACACAGTGGGTGCCGGAGGGGATCCTGCTGTATTCACGTACCGTGAGCTGCTCCCCATGGGAACCGTGACCCAGGCCGCTTCGGCCTTCGCAGTATTGATAGGACGTCGGAGGTCGCAGCCCTCGGACGAGACCCTCCTGACAGAGGCAGGAGCCCTCCCTGACATGGGGCCACCCTTGGGGGTGGGGGACACGGTGCCTGGCTTGGTGGGCAAGGCAGAGGGTTTGGCTGTGCATCTCCTAAGGAGAAAGCGACTGAGGAGCCGCTCTCTGCTCCTGGTGTGTATTTAATAGTGGGGAGAGGAGGGAGGGGGGTGGGGGGGTGTTCACACTAATAAAACAGATGAACCCATGGGTCTGGCTGATTCTTCCAGGGGGGTTCTGTGTGGGGGTAGGTGCTAGCTGCTTGTACAAAACCTGGCTGCAGCTGGCTGCACCGCTTCCTCGTGGGGATGCCGTGTTCCCCAAGCTGCCTGCAGCATCCTCTACCTGAGCTAGGAGATGACTGCCTCTCCTTAGCGAGGTCGGAGGGGAGCATATTGGCTTAGAGACAGGCTAGCAGGCACCGGTCCAAGCAGACACATGGAAATACCAGCTTGAACCCCCGGGGGCTCACAGCAGGAGTTCTGCACCTCCCCTGGGGCCATCGTGCCGTCACCAGCTGCTACCAGCCACGGGTGGTGCAGCAGGATGCTGAGCCCCTTGCCTCGGGAAGCCCTGGTGCCCGCTGCAGCGTGCTGAGCTCTGGGCAATGCCCCGTCTTTCCTGGTGCCGTAAATTTGTGGTCCTGCTAACCAGGCTTTCCCTGTCTGTGGATGGAAAAACACCACAGTGAGGGGCTGGTGCATCTGTGTGTGTCCCCCACACGTGCTGTCCCCTTCGTGGGCTGTACGTGAGTAATGGGAGACCCCTGGCTCGCATCGGAGCAGAGGTCTGGTGCCCAAGTGGGGTGAGCTCTGCCCTCCAGGATCTGGTATCAGCTCTGAAGAAAATTCCTGGGCCAGAAACCGCATCTGAGCACTGCGTAGAATCATTAGGGCTGGACCTGCCCTCTCTGCATTTATTTCATCCTTTTTCGGGCTGTTTTGCATCTCAGGCCTTCTCAGCATCTTGTGGTTTCTGGGTCGGGCAGAGCACCATGGTCCTGCCCTGGACTGTCTCGCCACCTGCAGCTCCTCTTTGCAGTGTGGGAAGCGTGTCCCCTGCCCGTGCTGCCTGCTCCAGGTGCGATTTTCACGGTTCTGCCTGCTCTTCCCACCAGTCCTTTGGTCATCATGTTTCACTTGTTCACGAAACACCCGTGTCAAAGAGACAACCCCAAGAAAATTAACTGCACCTACTCACTGTTAGTTAACCAGGCCGTTAGCGCTCAGCAGAACTCATGGAACGCCCCTGGGCGGTGTGGCATGCCTTCCCCAAAGATTCATTCATATATTCCTGTTCCGGTCTTCATATCCACAGTGTAGGAGCATCTATGTTTAAATATAATTTTATTGTGTTTCAGACGCTAACTGTTAGCTCGCTCTGAGTGTTTCTATTTTTGATCTTCCCCGAGCACATCCTTAATTCCCTTTAAGTGCGAATCTGGGACAGAGGGAGCGAGGCGGATGCAGGTGTGTTACGGATACATTTCTCCCCCTGAAAAGCAGACCTAGGAGTCGGATGTGATCAGGCATTCGAAGAGTATCCAAATGGTAATAAAGCAAACCGGCTCCGAATCAAATTGGCTGCAAAAACTAAATGCTGCATTGTCATTTAATTGTCGCAAGATGGTCTAGATAGAGTTGCTCTTGTCTCCTCATTGCTGTTTGCCCAGACTGAGTTAGAGCTATTTGCGTACCTAACACTTCACGCTGTCAACNCCCCCGACATACATAGGAGCAAATGACAGTGCTCATGGGACTCCCAGCATGGTTATTGCTCCCTTTTAAAAGGAGCTGGCAGGGTTTGAAGCCGCTTTGGTGTTTGCCAGGTTATTTGCAGCATCAAAACACGCCGAAACCCCGTGGGAGGGTGCTCAAAGGTTTGGGAAGGGGTTTGGCGACGGGAGCGGGCTGGCCAGCTTGGCCAGGGCCCAGAACAATCTCCCTGTACATGGGTGATGTAAATGGGCTCACTGGGCAATGGCAGAGACCTGTGACGATGGGGACATGGGGCACAACTGCTCTCTGTCCCCCTCCTGCCCACGCGGGGCTGGCAGGCGCAGGCAGGGCGCTCGAGCGGGACGGTGACACCCTTGAGAGAGGCAGGGAGGAGCGGTGCCCCAGGTACGGACGTGGGTGGCTGAGCAGACAGGGACTTTCTGCAATCCCTGTTCAGGTTTGACCGGTACTTCCACACGACGTGTGGATTTTTGCACAGATGCAGAGCAACAAAAGGGCAATTTTCCCAACAGGGCAGGAGGAAACACATGTCTGCTGCCCGCAGACTTCTGCTTCCCCTGAGAAAATTTTCTAAAAGCGTTACTGGTTCACCGTTATGGCCTTCGAGAAGAGCAGCGCAACTTCCTCTTGGGGTATTTTTTGGAGGAGGGTGTGAAGGGCTGGCTCAGAGCAAAGCACTTAGAGGGCTCAGGCTGGCTGCACCAGGGCTGGGCGGGCGCTGCCTCCCTGCTCCTTCCTGACCCATGGCAAGGAAAGGGACTTAAACTGGGGAAAACCCAAGCCACTATTCTGCTCTTCTGCTCCCCGCCTCCCCCAGTTTGTTCCCCCGTGCAGTCATGCAGGTCCCTCTGTGCAAATGCAGCAGTGAGCCTGCGAGCGGGGAAGGCAAAATCTGCTTCTTCAGCCCTGCTTGGGTCACTTCTGGCTGTGGTAAACCCTGCGGCAGTGTTACTTCAGCCCCGGCAATGTTAATCAGTTCAATGGCTGACCTTTGGGAGCATGTAGGAAGCACAGCCATGCCAGGAGAGGGCTGGAGGGCAAGGGGAAGCGCAGTGCCCTTTCATCCCCATGCTTTCCTTGGGAAGGGGCCAGCGGTGCCTCCCCGCCTGCCCACAGGATCGGCTCTGCCGGCCGCAGAGCGGCACCCGACCCTGGCAAACGTTTCCTGCTGGCCACAAGCAAAGGCAGGAGAAGCTGCTGCTGCTTAAGGAGGAGCAGGCAGGGAGATGCTGGGCTTTGCCCATGCCCAGTGCCCCGGGCCACAGCCCAAAGCACTGCCGAGCCCCTCTGGAGGGTGCGGGGGCCTTTGGCCAGGGGCTTTTCTGGCCAAGCTTGGGGAAATCAGAGCCTTTTGATGAAGAGGGAAACAGCCATGAGCTGTAAGTGCAGGCAGGGCTGCTGCTGGCTGTGCTTGCCCGTGGGGGTTGCCCTGCACGGGGCTGTCAGCACACCCAGCTGTGCCTGGGGACATCCCCTCTGGGGACACACAGCCCCGGCACGGGCAGACTGCAGGAACGCAAAGCTCTGGCGCTGGGGGGATTGACAGACAGCTCGGTTGGATTTTGATTTTAATTGCCTCCTGCCTGCCATCAGGGGCCGAGCACTGGAAAGCGAGGGCTGTGTCCTCTGCCTGGCCCCACCGGTGGGCACCACCGGTCCTTTTTCCCAGGTTGTGGGGAAACAGCCATGAGCAAAGCAGGGAGCTTGGCACGCTCGGGTCACCAGGAGATGCTGAGGGTCATTCCTTTCTCCAGGTGTTGCCTCCTACCACCAGCATCTCTGGGCAGGAGGCGACAGGGAGGAGGTGACAGCAGTGAGGCCCCGTGTCCCGTGGTTGCATCCCAGGGCTCACTTCCAGCCCCTCCGCTCCCAAGCTGGATGGTTTGTTTTCTTTGACACACAGCTTTTCCCCGGGACCAGCTGTAATTGCGGTGTGTGGCCGTGGAGGCATGGTGGGAAGTGCCCAAGTAGACGCACATCCCGTGGGCCGAAGGGATCCTCGCCAGCTGCTCCATCCCAGTGCCCCCTCGCTGGGGCTGGCACCACATCCCCCAGGAGCTGTCTGCCAGGGGTGTCCCATCCACGGTGACAGGAGCCGTCACCAGTGCAGCCGGTCCTGCCGTGGTCAGGTGCCTGGCATTTGTCCAGAGGACTGTGCTCGTTAAAATTAAGGGCCTGTTTCACTGTAGTGGATACCCTTCTAATTATGCCCCAGCTATTTCATGTGGCTCATTACAGGCGATTCCAGCAGCGCTGGGCTGGGTTGGTGTCACTTTGCAGCCCAGTGAGCCCTGGGTGGCAGCAGCCCCGTCCCTGGGGGCACTTGGGGGCCACAGCATGAGGTTTGGGACTGGCCCTGGGCTCCTAAACATGGGTTGTCCTGCTGGTCCTCCTCAGCCCAGCGCTATCTGCACCAGGACATCAGGCACGGTGCAGGTGTGTGGGGGGGTCACCTCACCTGCCTGTCCTGTTTGGAGGTGGTGGGAGACCCTACAGGAGGTGTCATCTCCAGGTGCCACCGGGATGTTGCCAAATTAACAGACAGAGATGCTGACAGCAACAGATAAAAATACCTTTGTGTTGAATCTTCATTAGGTCACCACTACAGGGCTCCCGGGATCTGTCCTGAGGCCACTTTGCCAGCAGCCTCCGGGAACTGAGATGGGCCATCCACGAAGCTCAGCCTTTCCTGTGGCTGTGCTTCACTCCTGCTCCTCCAAAATCACCTTTATTTTCTCATAGGTGTAGGATCTGGCTTTGCAGGGTATTTTCCGGAAAGGTGCTTGCTGGAGGTGGGAAACGAGATGCCGGAGCAGCATCTTTGTAACCATGGCATAGCGCTACACCTAGTCCTTGCCTCCCTGCCCTCCCCATGCACCACCATGACCTTCAGGTTTTGTATCAGGACCTGGTCCTTCCTCAGCATGTCCTCCAGCACCTCCATCGCTGCGCACTGGGCTTGCTGTGTGATCCTGTTCTCCTCACCCAGCCCCTCCAGCACAACTTCACAGCAGAGCAGGAGGCAGCACGAGCTCCCAGTCATGGCCTTGGTGCGGATGAAGGTGGCTTTGTGGCAGGGCAGATGGTTCAGGAGCCAGTGGCAGGGACCGCCTCATCCCAAAGGACCCCAAAGGGACCTGATCCTCTTACCAGGTGATGAAAAGATGTGATGGATGTAGCTATTTCCCCACTTTTCCCTTTAGGACCCAGCCCTGGTGCTCCCCTCACCGGGCATGGTGTGAGCGGTGGGATGGGGTCCTGTGTCCCAGCTGCACCCAGTTAACCTGGGTATCTTCAGCCATCACTGGTTTAGAGGGAAACGTGCAGTGCCCTGTGCTGGCAGCACCCACCATGAGGCCAGCCCCTGTGTCCCGCTTTGTCCCCTCTCTGTGCCGCAGGGTGGCCGGGACGGATGGAGCAGGGTCCAGAGGAGCAGGAGCTGGAGGAGCACCTCTGCCAGGGAAAGCCCCGGGGCCTTGCCCCAGCAGCGCCCCCCTTGGCCCCCACGCATCCTCTGCCTCCCCCATTTCGGTTTCACCCTGCACCCCTTGCCCATGGCACCTGCAAGGCTCCTGCTGGAGGTCTCACTGTGGGATGGCTGATGGTAGCCCTGGCATCTGATGTGCCATCCTGCCCCATGGGGGGGGACAGGGTGCATGGCCCGCAGCGGGTGTTGGATGAGCAGGCAGCTGCTGGCACCGTGTTGGTGACACTGTGTGAGGGCAGTGCCAGTGTAACCACCGGCCTTTAACTGATAGGGGCCGTGCCTGGTGCTGATAACAGGCGTGGGAGCGGAGGGGCCCTGGGTACCACAGGGGGCACCCCACGGGCAAGCATGTCCTGTGTGGGGGCCTGGCTGTGGGCAGGGGTGCAGGGTGCTACTGTGGCACATGGCGTCCATGTCGTAGCTCCCACGGCACCCCCAGGTTGACGGTCCTCCAGTCTGCTCCCCGCCCTGCGTCAGCCCCCAGGTGGATGGAGCCCGTCCTCCCCACCGCACCACCTGCCCAGGGCTGATCGAGCAGGCAGGGCACTGGTGGGGTGCCCACCCTGCCCCACAGAGCGATCTGGGGGTCGCGGTATGGCTCTGGTGCCCAGCCGGCACGAATTGCTGGGCAGTGGGCAAGACTCTGCAGGCAGCGATGCAGAGATGCTCGCCTTCTGTTGACTGGGCATGCTGGCTCTCGTGGTGCTCAGCATGAATGCAGAGCTGCAAAATGCTCCCCAGGTCCCACCGCCATCTCCCCCCGGTGGTGGGACTGCCACCCTCCCTCTCTGTCCCCCCCCTCAGCCCTGCCTGCTCCCCCCAGCCCCAACAGGCAGCTCCACACCTACTTGTGCCTCTTTATTAGGGAGCGTTTGTACATTTATAAAACAGTGACGCACATCTCTCACCTTTACCAGCACAACGGGGTCCATACCAGCCCTCCCACCATGGTGCCCGTGCCCACCCTGCTCAGGGCTCGCTGCTCCCGCTGGCAGGGAGGGGGCCACATCCTGCACCCCCACTGCCTGCCGCAGGAGACCGTGGTGTAAGGCTGGCTGGCACGGCCGTGGTACCCCTCGGGGACATCCCTGCTTGGTCCTGGGTGGTGGGTGCAGGGGTACCCTGTGGGGAGCTGGCACGGGGTGCTCTGGAGGGTCTCCCTGGGGAGCAGCACTGTGCCTGCCCTGCTGGCATGCTCACTGTGCCTCCCTGTGCAGGGGACACCACGTAGCCAGGTGTTTGCACCAACGGGGAACACATTTCCACACGGGTGCATATTCTGGGGGGCTGTTGGGCTGCACGGACCCAGAGCCAGGGTGGCCAAGTATGTCACCAGGCCGGTGCTCCAGTCCCTGCCCTGCATCTTCCTCATGTGGGGCTGCAAGGATGATGGCTCCTCCTGCATCTATGGCTTTGGCCATGGCACATCATGGCCATGTTCCGTCTGCGGGGACCAAGGGTGGGCACCAAACTGCCAGGGTCAGGCGCCACTCGGCTCAACCTCAGCCTCCCCCAGAGGTCCCAAATTCCTGTCCCAGTGTCCCCCTCTGCTGCGTGTGTGTGTCAAGGGGGGCTTTGCCAGCCCGCCCCCCCCTCCTGAGATATTTTTGGGGCGGTTTGCCCTGCGCTGGTGTCTGCTACAATGGAGGGGGAGGAGGCAATGTCCGACAGGACAGGGGGAGCGCTGTGGGTCCTGCCATGGGTCCTGCCGTGGGTCCTGCTATCTCGGGGCTGGCAGGAGGGCTGTGGGTGCCGGTCCTGGCTGAGGGTCCGGCCAGTGGGTCGGGCTGTGGCTGTCTGGGCGGTGCTGGGCAGGGGGCACCCTCCTAACCGTGTACAGTCTGG
>VWZL01002598.1:102840-127901 GCA_013396915.1 Stercorarius parasiticus | reverse complement strand
GGTGGTTGGGCAGGATGCCCGCGTTGTAGGCACCCTCCACGTGCCGGCCCAGTGTCTCGCAAGGACTCTGTGGGGATGGCAGTCAGTGGGGTGGGCACAGACCCCACGCACTCTGTCCCCCCCCACCCCCTGCCCAGCACAGCCCATCCCCAGGAGCCCTCCCAGGGGCACCCAGCTCCCTGTCACCCAGCCTGAGGGCACCAAACATGGAGCCCTGCTGTCCCTCTTTCTTGGACAATGGCCCTTCCCCCAGGATAGACATGGATGCTGCCCAGGCCCTGTCCTCGCAGCCCTCCAGGCAGTCCAACCCCCCAGGGTTACCTGGTCCTTGAGCTCCTCCAGTCCCAGTGTGGCGATGCTGCCCGAGGGCTTCTTCAGGGGCGGCTTGGAGCGGCGCAGGACCCGGCTCACCCTGTCCCGGATCACCTGGGTGCAGACGGGGCTGTCAGCCCCAGACCCACACGCAGGTGGCACCCTCGTGTGTGGACATCCCAGTCTGCACAGACCTGCCACCCGCTCCCCTGCCCACCTCAGGGACATGGTGGGGACAGCACCTCTGCCCACCGCCTGCCCTGTCTTCAGGCCACTGAGGGATGTCGGGGGACCAGTCCTCCTCTCACTGCCTCCTGCTGGCAGTTCTCCCGTTTGGGGGCTGTAGTGACCCTATGGGATGGCCACACACGTCACCCCCTCCCCAGGGAGCCTGACCCCTGCTCTGCACCTTGCCTGTGTGCTATGGCCCCGCTCCTACTGCCGAGCCACAGTCCCGAAGGCTCAGCGCACCTCATAGACATAGTCCAGGATCTCCAGGATGGTGAGGATGCTGGCGCCGATGAACAGGCCCATCTGTCCCCCGATGTCCCCTGGGGAGGAGGAGGGGGAGATGGTCACCAGGAGCTGCTGTGCAGCCCGCAGGGAGCCCAGGGTGGGCCAGCAGGGCTGCGGGCAGTGACAGGGCTGCCAGACAGAGGGGGACAGAGCGGTCATAGGGGTAGGGGCAGCAGGACGGAGGGAGCAGGGGACATGCGGGACAGGGGATGGCCAGCAGCATGCCGCCCTTCAGCCAGTCTGGGGCTGGCTCCTGCCCTGTGTGGTCACTCCTCAACCAGCCCCACATCGTCCTGGGGCTGGGACACAGAGCTCCACACATTGGGGTCCCACGGGAAGGCGGGAGGAGTCACCGAGAAGCCCAGCAAGGTCGTAGGCTTTCTTCTGCTCAATGGCCTCGTAGTTGAGCGCCTCGAAGAAGATGTCCAGCACCAGGAAGTTCTCCCTGTGGGGACACTGCAGTGCTTGGCAACGAGGGCTGGTCCCCAACCCTCCCACTGCCCCCCGACCTCGTCACCCTGTCCCCCACCCCCCAGGTGCTCCCAGCGCCCTGGTGAGTTATTCAGGTCGGTGTGGCAGGGACATGGAAGGGGCATGTCCCAGGTTGGAAGGGACCGTGGGGTGGGGAGTTGTTGGCAGGAGGGCTGGGAGGACGCAGATGGGTCGGGGAGATGATCTAGTGGCAGCCACCTCTGGGCAGAGGATGCTGCAGTGACTGTGTGTGCCAGGACCTGTTTCCTTCACGCTGCCAGGAGTGGGGTGGGGGGTTCCCAGGTCCCCAGCCCCCTGCCCACCCACCCCCTCCCAGTACACCCCGTCAATGGCAACTCACCGAATGTAGGTCTCGTTCTTGTTGTACTTGCGGGCGAGGTAGCGCGCTGAGCCCTTGTTGGGGATGCGCACCATGGAGATCTCCTTGCCGTAGCGCGTCAGGTTGCACGGCGTGGGGCAGCTGCAGCGCTCCTGGCTGTCGTCCACCGCCGCGTCTGGGGACACGCACCCATTGGCATGGCTGCACCCCTCCGGCCCCCTCCCCGGGGGCACCTGGCAGACCCCCAGCCGCCTTCCTGCCACTGCACCTACCCAGCGTGTGGTCAGCACACTCGATGTACACGTTGGGGGAGCAGATGGACTCGTTGCCTGCAGAGAAGCAGCTGGTTGTGGGGTGGGAGTCTGGCCTGCTTTTGCCCCCCACCCTCAACTCACTCCCCTAAAGGCAGCCGTGCAGCAGTGGCCCCTGAGTGCAGAGGGGAGGGGGACAGTGGCCCTTGGGTGCAGGATGGCCAGGACAGGGGTGGCCCCTCGGTACAAAGCAGACAGGGAAGGGTCTGATTGGGGGTGTATGGAGGGTAGGACAGGGGCTGACCCAGTGTGCAGAGGGGATGGGGCGGTCCTTGGGTGCAGCGAGATGGGGCAGGAGGGACTCTTGGGTGCAGAGGGATGGGCGAGGGGTGGTCCTTGGATGCAGAGGGGTGGGGCAGGGTCATACACTTGGATGCAGAGGGATGAGCAGGGGGGACACTTGGGTGCAGACGGATGGGCAGGGGGGACATTAGGGTGCAGAGGGATGGGGTAAGTGGTGGTCATNGAGGGACTCTTGGGTGCAGAGGGACGGGCAGGCAGGTACTCTTGGGTGCAGAAGGATGGGGCAGGGGTGATCTTGGGGTGCAGGCTGTAGGGGGCCAGGGCAGCCGGGGGCTAACCTTGGATGCAGAAGGATGGGGCAGGAGGGACTCTTGGGTGCAGAGGGACGGGCAGGCAGGTACTCTTGGGTGCAGAAGGATGGGGCAGGGGTGATCTTGGGGTGCAGGCTGTAGGGGGCCAGGGCAGCCCTGGGCAGGACCGTCAGGGCAGCAGGGTGCCCACACGCTGTTGCACGCATCCCTTACCTGGCATGTGGACCATGCGGCAGTGGCAGCTCCGCACCACGGCCTCCTTCTCGCACTGCAGGCGGCAGGCAGCGATGCTGTAGGTGTCGTAGCCAGGCAGCGTCTGCTCCCCCTGCACGCTGGCCCGACAGTTTCCCGAGGGCTGTGGCAGGTAGGTGAGCTGCCGGGATGAGAAGGACATCGCTGCAGGGCTGCGCCAGGCTGGGTGCCCGCGGGCACCTCCCCGGGGGCTGTGGGGCATCCTGCCTTACCCGCTGCTCCTGGCAGGACACGAAGGTCTGGAAGCCGGGTGAGACACCGAAGCCCAGCTGATGGATGTAGGGTGGCTCGTCCTGGCTGTGGATCTGGACCCGGATGCCAGCTTCGAATGACGTCTCGTCTGCAGTAGAAGGACACAGGGACAGCCCTCAGTCTTACCCTTGCATCCACCCAGGACCTGGACCCCGGGGCCCAGCACCCCTCCGGTGCCCCACTTGCCCCATAGCCCACGCCGGGGTGTCCTGCTTGCCCAGCAGCCCTCCCTCCCAGCACCCCTCACCCGTCCCCTGCCCACGCTGCATCCCCACTCACTGGTCTCTCTCCAGATGGGCAGGTATTCTTCCTGCTGGATGTCCAGCATGATCTCCAGCCCGTTGCCCATGCCACCCTGGCGGGTCACCCGCGGGTTCCTCCGGTCCCCGTTGAAGGTGTAACACTTACCGTAGCGTGTGTAGACCTAGGGATGGAGAAAGGCGGGGTTGAGGGAGCAGGCAGGGATCTGGCAGGGTGTTCTGCAAGCAGGGTGAGGTCCAGGGAGATCCCTTTCCAATCCCATGGTGGTGATGGAAGGGGGGAACAGTCTTGCATGGTCCTTAGAAGGGCTCAACTAAGCTTCTCCCCACTATGCTGCCACCCCTCGCTCTTGCTGGGGGTAGGTGGGGTGTGAAGCATCTCTCCCAGCACCCATGGGGCAGCCCAGCTGTCCTGCCCCTGCCAGGAGGGGACTCACGGGGGCAAAGTGCTGGGGGCCGCAGCGCTGTCCCTGAAAGCGGCACTCCACCAACATGTCCTCGATCTGGTGGCCCAGGCGGTAGAAGAAGCTCTGCATGGTGCGCTCGGAGCGGCGGGGTGGCAAGAAGCGCGAGTAGTTGGCGAGACGCGTCAGCCAGGCACGCCGGTCCTCCCCCAGCACGTCCAGCATCTCAGGCACCAGCGAGCGGTTCTCCTGGGCCAGCCCCAGCCACTGCCCCACCGAGTAGAGGTCAGGCTTGGTGAGGCGCAGGAAACGTGCCCGGTTGGGGTTGCAGAGGGTGACAGCCGGGAAGCGGAGCTGGGGGGTCCGAGCGAGGCGTGCCCGGGTGTGCACGGGGTGCGAGAGCAAGTGGTGCAGGCGGTCGGCAGTGCCTGTGGCCAGTAGCCCGGCGGAGGCCAGGAAGGCCAGGCTCCAGAGCAGGCGGCGCAGGCGGGACTGCGGCCGGGTGAACATGTAATGCAGCCCGGGGATCCTGGTGGCTCGCAGGACGCTGACGGCGAGCTGGGCAGCCCCATCATCCTGAGCCTCTGCTTCCTCGTCCTGGCAGCAGGCAAGGGGCAGCGGCATGGCTGTAGGTAGGGTGGCTCCTCTGGAAAGTGGGGTGCAGGCTGTCCCCGAGGCTGCCCGGAGTCCCTGGTCCCCTCCAGGGATCTCTNGTGGTCCTTGGATGCAGAGGGGTGGGGCAGGGTCATACACTTGGATGCAGAGGGATGAGCAGGGGGGACACTTGGGTGCAGACGGATGGGCAGGGGGGACATTAGGGTGCAGAGGGATGGGGTAAGTGGTGGTCATTGGTTGCAGAGCGGTGGGGCAGGTGGACACACTTGGGTGCAGAGGGATGGGGCAGGAGGAACACGAGTGCAGAGAGATGGGGCACGGGGGACTCTTGGGTGCAGATGGGTGGGGCAAGGTNGCGAGGGGGGGTCCTTGGATGCAGAGGGGTGGGGCAGGGGGCTAACCTTGGATGCAGAAGGATGGGGCAGGAGGGACTCTTGGGTGCAGAGGGACGGGCAGGCAGGTACTCTTGGGTGCAGAAGGATGGGGCAGGGGGGATCTTGGGGTGCAGGCTGTAGGGGGCCAGGGCAGCCCTGGGCAGGACCGTCAGGGCAGCAGGGTGCCCACACGCTGTTGCACGCATCCCTTACCTGGCATGTGGACCATGCGGCAGTGGCAGCTCCGCACCACGGCCTCCTTCTCGCACTGCAGGCGGCAGGCAGCGATGCTGTAGGTGTCGTAGCCAGGCAGCGTCTGCTCCCCCTGCACGCTGGCCCGACAGTTTCCCCAGGGCTGTGGCAGGTAGGTGAGCTGCCGGGATGAGAAGGACATCGCTGCAGGGCTGCGCCAGGCTGGGTGCCCGCGGGCACCTCCCCGGGGGCTGTGGGGCATCCTGCCTTACCCGCTGCTCCTGGCAGGACACGAAGGTCTGGAAGCCGGGTGAGACACCGAAGCCCAGCTGATGGATGTAGGGTGGCTCGTCCTGGCTGTGGATCTGGACCCGGATGCCAGCTTCGAATGACGTCTCGTCTGCAGTAGAAGGACACAGGGACAGCCCTCAGTCTTACCCTTGCATCCACCCAGGACCTGGACCCCGGGGCCCAGCACCCCTCCGGTGCCCCACTTGCCCCATAGCCCACGCCGGGGTGTCCTGCTTGCCCAGCAGCCCTCCCTCCCAGCACCCCTCACCCGTCCCCTGCCCACGCTGCATCCCCACTCACTGGTCTCTCTCCAGATGGGCAGGTATTCTTCCTGCTGGATGTCCAGCATGATCTCCAGCCCGTTGCCCATGCCACCCTGGCGGGTCACCCGCGGGTTCCTCCGGTCCCCGTTGAAGGTGTAACACTTACCGTAGCGTGTGTAGACCTAGGGATGGAGAAAGGCGGGGTTGAGGGAGCAGGCAGGGATCTGGCAGGGTGTTCTGCAAGCAGGGTGAGGTCCAGGGAGATCCCTTTCCAATCCCATGGTGGTGATGGAAGGGGGGAACAGTCTTGCATGGTCCTTAGAAGGGCTCAACTAAGCTTCTCCCCACTATGCTGCCACCCCTCGCTCTTGCTGGGGGTAGGTGGGGTGTGAAGCATCTCTCCCAGCACCCATGGGGCAGCCCAGCTGTCCTGCCCCTGCCAGGAGGGGACTCACGGGGGCAAAGTGCTGGGGGCCGCAGCGCTGTCCCTGAAAGCGGCACTCCACCAACATGTCCTCGATCTGGTGGCCCAGGCGGTAGAAGAAGCTCTGCATGGTGCGCTCGGAGCGGCGGGGTGGCAAGAAGCGCGAGTAGTTGGCGAGACGCGTCAGCCAGGCACGCCGGTCCTCCCCCAGCACGTCCAGCATCTCAGGCACCAGCGAGCGGTTCTCCTGGGCCAGCCCCAGCCACTGCCCCACCGAGTAGAGGTCAGGCTTGGTGAGGCGCAGGAAACGTGCCCGGTTGGGGTTGCAGAGGGTGACAGCCGGGAAGCGGAGCTGGGGGGTCCGAGCGAGGCGTGCCCGGGTGTGCACGGGGTGCGAGAGCAAGTGGTGCAGGCGGTCGGCAGTGCCTGTGGCCAGTAGCCCGGCGGAGGCCAGGAAGGCCAGGCTCCAGAGCAGGCGGCGCAGGCGGGACTGCGGCCGGGTGAACATGTAATGCAGCCCGGGGATCCTGGTGGCTCGCAGGACGCTGACGGCGAGCTGGGCAGCCCCATCATCCTGAGCCTCTGCTTCCTCGTCCTGGCAGCAGGCAAGGGGCAGCGGCATGGCTGTAGGTAGGGTGGCTCCTCTGGAAAGTGGGGTGCAGGCTGTCCCCGAGGCTGCCCGGAGTCCCTGGTCCCCTCCAGGGATCTCTCTCTCCTGGGAGGCTTTTGCTCTGCACCTTCCTGGAGACGAACGTGGCAGGCGCCTTCCTGAGCTGCTCCGGTGACGGGCGAGGGGAGGGAGAGGAGGGGGCTGCTGCAAACACACGCCTTCCCCCAACCTCCATTTGGGAATGGAAAATTCCTCCCGGAGCCAGGCTGGGACAGAGGGGTGTGTTGCATTGCCCCAGACAGGGTGAACGGGCAGCATCCCAGCATGGTGGGCACCCGTGTCTGGACGGTGATGTCCTGTCCCAGTCAGGCTGTACGAGCCCTGTGCCTAGGGATGCTGCACCCCGGCTTGTCCCCTTTGTCCCCTGCCGAGGCACTGCAGAGCCTCCAGATCCCTGCCTGGGTGTCCAGGGTCCCCAAACACGGCTGCTTTGGGGCTGGGGTCCTTGGCCCACAGAGGCAGGACAGTGCCAAGCCTGGGTGGCCATCACCTCCTGCCAGCGCTGCTCGGGACCACATGTGTACCTTGGTCCCCAGTGCTGTACTCTGGTATCCCCCGCCCTGTAGCTGGGGACCCCAGTGGATCTGGGGCCTGTGGGGCAGGAGAAGTGGGGCCATGGGGCGGGAGGAATAGAGACATGGGGCAGGGGACTGCGTGGGAGCCCACCTGAGCCTGGCGGGCGCTTTGAAGTGACGGTGAGGCTGTGATCAGAGCGCGGCGGCGGCAGCGGGGGGGGTGTCTCTGCACCAGGCTGTCAGCGCAGCTGGCAGGGCCCCGACAGCCTGTCAGGGTGCCTTCAAAGCTTAGCACTGCGCTGCCCGGCATCCTCTCATCTCCTGCTGCCACCACTCCCAGGCACCCGCCTTTGGCACCAGCCCTGCCGAGGAGGGTGTCCGGCAGCTTCCACAGCCCTGGGACCAAGTAGGGCTACGGTGCCCCCCAAAAGGCAGCATCCCTGCTGCTCCACGGCAGCTGGGCAGGAGGATGCAGCCCAGGAAAGGGAGGAGTGGAAAGAGGGGAGCTGCAGTGACTCCCAGCACCATCCACGCAGCCAGCCTTGCTGCCTGAGCAAGGAGTGACTCTGTAGCCATCCCAGGGACCCGGCCAGGACCCAAGCTGGCAGCGTGGTGACAAGCGCAGGAGGATGCCAGGCAAGTCAGGAGTGGGGTTTGGGAATGGGATAGGCGCCGAGGGAGTCGAGCTGAGGGAGGCAGCGTCTCCAGTACCCAGGGGTGGCAGGGCACTTCCCTCCCACCACACCTCCATCGCACGCCCTGCCCTGCAGCAGGGAGAAGCCCAGCCCAAAGGCGCCCAAAGCCCACCCCTCTGGCCAGGGCCAAGCCACGGGTCCCCGGCTCCCCGGCTCCCGGCTGCCGGCAGCGGCAGGCAGGGGGCAGCAGGGCCCCGCGTTTGGGATGCAGAGGGTGCGCAGCGCCGGCCCCACTGGGCACATTCCCACCGCCCTTCCATCCCCAGCACCCGTTCTCCCAGCCCAGATCGGTGTGTCCTGGGGATGGACGGTCGCCATCCCGCCCGCCACGGGATTCCTGTGCCGCTGCTCGCTCTGCTGGAGGAGCAAACGCTCCTGCGGGGCTGCAGTGCTTCCCCGGGGCAGAGCGCATCTCCCTGGGGACACAAAGCCCTTGCCACCCACATGGCCCCACGCCCCAGAGCTGTCACCACTCCTGGCACTGTCCCCACCACAGCACAGTGCCGGGGTGACCAGGAGCACTGCCGTAGGCTCTCTGCACCCTCGGGGCCAGCCCAGTGGGTCACCCCATCCCACACTGAGCTGTCCCCTCTAGCGTACGTGTCCCTGCACCATCCCCAGGACACACTCAGCCCCTGCCTCCCCCATGCCAGCGTGTCTGCGTGGGGCTGATGGAGGTGGCTCGGCTCCTTGCTGAGATTTATTGAGGCTCTGAGAGCCAGAGGCTGCCAGCCTGATACCATCAGCCCCTTGCACACCAGAGCAGCTTTTATATTAGTTTTCTTTAAACGGAGGATGAGCTTCCCAGGCTGGAGGAAATGTCATTTCTCTGAACTCTTCCATCTCATGTCGGTTCAGACATCGCTGGGCAGCATCGCAATCACCCTGGAGCAGGGCAAAGGATAGGGATGGGATGCAGAGGCTGGGGCACGTAAGGACAAACAGCTTGGGGACAGGGATCAGTGTAGGACAGGGCTAGAGGAGAAGGTCTGGCAGTGGCAGTGGCCTTGTCCCCTGTCCCTTGCAGCCCCAGGCACGGGGGCCTGGCAGCAGGGGCACGTGGGGAAGCCAGGGGTGCCTGTGGCGCCCAGCTGAGTTACTCACTTGTCAGCTGCCGGGGTGCCGAGGCCAGCTGTGAAATCGCGCTGGCGAGAGCACAGCACAGTCCTGAAGGGCTTTGCCTTTCCAGCATGACAAACCCAATTAGATAACAGGGAGTGCGTGAGGAGGAGGAGGAGGAGGAAGGGCAGAGGAGAGCCTGCCTGTGCCAGAAACATGATTTCCTCCCCACAGATGACCCAGAAAAGTGCCTTGAAGGGCTGAAGCAAACATGTCTAGCTGGGGATGGCGCCTGGGGCATGGGCCCCTGGGCACCCTGCTCTGCTCACCGTGCATCCATGGGTGCCGCAGCCTCGGGGCTGGGGTGGCAGGATTCCCGCACTGCCTGCCGGTCTCCTTGCTCAGCCGCCGCATGCCGGCATCCCCGCGCCGCGCTCACGTGCAGGGGAGACCCCATTAGGGAGGTAATTTCTCGACATGATTCCTCATTTCCCTGCTCTCTGCCATGGAGACACACTGACCTTGACAGAAATAGCTGCTCGCGTCTTGGCAGGAGGATCCCAGCCAGAGATCAAGGGGGTCCTGACATCCTCCTCCACAACACACACAGCTCCAGGGCCCCCCCCCCCGGGTCCCACTCACCCCCCCAGGGCTTGCCATCCTGCCCTCCTGATGTGGGGCACCCCTTGAGGGCTGGGTGCCGGCCTCCAGCTTCCTCACCCGAGCTCACACCAGCCCACCCACAAGGACCGGGGGCACAAGGATCAGCCCCACACACCCCCAGTCCCCCACCTCTACCGCTGCCAGCCCATTGTGCCAGCCTCTGGCTGATCCCAGCTCACGCAGGTATTTCCGCGGCTTACACAGCTCCCCACGGTATTTAGCCTCTGGAAGACGACATTAAACATTGCAAGTAGCGACAAATCCTGATTGCTCCGAGGAGACAAGAGGCCGCGCTAAGCTTCCAGCCAAACATTTTCATGCGAGGGAAACGAGCTGCGGCATGTGCGGCGCCGGCGGGTCCTGCTCCTGCACACCCAGGGCACCCAGCCCTGCTCCCATGTCCCCACTGGGACACCCAGCCCTGGTCCAGCATCCCCTCTGGGACACCCAGCCTTGCTCCCACGTCCCTGCTGGGACACCCAGCGCTGGTCCAACATCCCCTCTGAGACACCCAGCACTGCTCCCATGTCCCTACTGTCAGGCAGGACCTGGGCACAGGTACACCATGCAGGAGCAAGACCCCAGCACAGAGACACCCCTGAGAAGTCATCACTGGGGCGTAACGGGCATGGGGACAGGGATGGGAAGACACTGGAGTGCTGCCCACCCTGGGCTTGGTGGGGATGCCAGTCCAGGTCTAACCTCAAGGGTGATGTCCAGGTACCCCAGCCCCGAGAGCAAATTAGCATGGCCAGGGCTGCAGTATGAAGGAAAGCAGCCTCCAAAATTGGAAATGCCTCTTCCTAAGTGAGTGCAGGCAGCTGGAGGCCTTCACCATGCCCCCAGCCCTGCCCAGCAGCCCCCCACCACGTCCCCAGCAGCCTGCTCCCCCCATGCGGCATGGCCAGGCCCCGCCTGGGTGCCCCGGGAGGGAAGGCGCAGCGCTGACGCCAGCATTGCAACTGCCTGGGATATGAGATCCACTTGGATTCAGCAATTTCAACTCATTTCAAGCCCGATTCTGCAGCAATTTTCTGAGCCAGTGGGATGTTTTCGCCTCTGCAAACGTCCCCTCTCACGCACGGTCGCACCATTTCCCTTCCCGGCTCCCAGGAGGGCTTGGGGAATGGTGCCAGTTTGGCTCAACCCCAGCTCTGGCGGTGGCACGAGCATCCCTCACACCAGCAGCCCCTTGGCACAGCCCCCTGCCCCACGCAGAGCTGCTGGGATGGCTCTTATGGGATGCAGCTCCTGCCTCCACGGGGCACCGGGCTCTGCAGCCCCAGTCCTGGCAGAGCAGGGCACCAGTGCTGGGCTGGGCTCCTTTTTTCCCCCATCCTGCAAAGGGACAAGGAGAAAGGAGAGCAATGGGGCGGCAGTGGGGCTGGGAGATGCTGCAGGCACATCCCAGGGGGGCTGAGACCCCTCCTGCCACCACAGATGTGCCTCTCTCTGTGCCACACGCCAGTCCGTGCCAGCTGAGGCCCCTTGGCCAGGCCTGAGCCAGCAGCAGAGACGTGGGCGCGTGGGGCCGGCAGAGCCCCTCTTGTGCCAAGCAGGCTCGCTGCCGGAATACCAAGTGCTCAGCTGTGCTGTGGGCTCTGCCACCATCCGGGCAGAGGGGTGGGAGGCACCGGAGCCTCGGCACCAGGCACGGCGAGCAGGTCACCGCCAAGACGCTGCATCGGGGCCAGCGTGCAGCCCAGTGCCCCCCAGGAGTGGGTGGGATCCGGAGCTCCCTGCTCCTGGCAGGTCAGGAGCACAGGGATGCACTGCATGGCAGAGGGATGCACTGCACGCATGGGCAGGGACACCTTCCCAGCACATCTGCCCCAGTGCTGCCAGGGGGACAGTGGCACCATCCTGCTTTCAGAAGCCACATCTGTGACAGCACACCCAAATTTGCGTGCCAGGGAAGGAGCTCTCCCTGCAAGCCGTCACCCCAGGAGTCTTACACTGGCCAAGCCAGGAGCCAGAAGGGGCCATGCCACCGGTGCCACACGGAGCCAGGGTGGCTGTGACACGGAGGTGAGGGGCTGAGGACCTCAGGTCCTCACCTCTCGGCCCCGCTGCGCAGGCACGGCAGCACACAGCTGCCTCCGGTAGCAGAGTAAGTACCAACACAGATTTGTGCTCTCCCCTCCCACTGCTCCTGGGGGGAATTCGTCCCAGAATCTCACTCAGCTCCTCATTTCCAACCTCAATTTATTCATGGCCAGTTTGTAGCATTTGTTCTCATGCCAGCATTGTCCCTTAGCTTAAACAGCTCTCTTCCCTCCCTTGTGTTTACTCCCTTGATGTATTTATAAACAGCAATCCCATCCCCTCACAGCCTCCAGCCTGCCAGCCCGCACGTGCCAGTCGCTCCTGGTTTCCTCTCCCGATTCAGGCTCTGCTTGCCCGGGCAGCCTGGCTGCCTGGCACGGCATCTGCTCCCACTCCCCGGCAGCTTCCTCAGCCCTGGCTGCCCAGGTCTCACACACTGCTCCGGTGAGGTCTCCGACCCATGCAAGGCTCTGCCCTCTCCATCCCACGGCGCCCGTGGGGCAGCATCCCACCCAGGTCGGGACCACTGCCCTGGACAGGGCTAACCTGCTCCCTGCTTTCATACGGTTTGCTTGCACTAAACACTTTAAAGCATGCACCAAAAGGGTCACCTGGGCAGGTGAAGGAGGCAACACCAAGGGAATTGCAGAAGATGAAGTGCCGGGGCTGCTGGTGGAGGGGGGAGGCACGCTGCAGGTCAGGGCAGGGGTGCAGAGAGGCAGGGGGGCAGGAGCTGAGGAAGCCCACTTCAGGTTGTTCCCAGCCAGCAAACCTCTCCGAGATGTTGAGCGTGTTGCCTGGTCTCTCCCTAAGCACCTGGGTCGGGTGCTGGGGCTGCAGGAGGTTTCTGCCCCATGTTCCTGCCTCCTGCCTCCCCTGGGAGGGAGATGGGGAAAGCCCTGGGGGAGAGCCAGGAGGTGCTCAGGGTCCCCATGGGAAAGGGGCACTAAAGCTGCACTCCCAAACATGCCAGATCCAGATTGCCGAGCTGCTAACACACTCCCTGGCCTGGGTTTGGACTGTGCTGAGCAGCAATACTGCCATCACTCTGTGCACCCTCTGGCACCCTCCAGCCAGCTTCCCACCCTCAGACACCCCCGCACCGGGCACGCTGCCCCCGGGCACACAGCACAGCACGCTACGGATAAGTGCTGGGATGGGCTGCAGCTCAGCCTCACTGTTGCAAACCCAACAAAACACGCGCATACACAGAGAGCAATAATTATGGTTTTGGGTAGCAGGCTCCTTCTGGCAGCCGGAGGAGATCCAGCGCCATGTACGGTGCTGTGCAGACAAAGGTGGTCAGTGTCACTTGACCCCAGGACCAGGGAAGGATCCCCAGCCCTCTGGTTTCACGCAGAGATGTAGCGCTGAGCCCGTCCATTCTGCAGGCTGGAGGAAGTAGGGAACATCCAGGATACCCAAAAGTGGGGTACCCAGACTCCCCAGGGCTCCTTTGTGGAGCGTGGGCAGCCTCTGCTCTCTGTCTGCTGACACCCCACAGGGACCCCAGCACTGCAGGATGTCCCCTGCCCTGCAGGTACATCAGTGTCTCTGCACAGTGCTGGTTGGATGCTGTTAGCTTTTGGCTGAGAGACGAGATCCTGAGCAGATCCTGGGTGCCACCGGCCCTTCCTCACTCCCCTTCTCACGCCAGGGCACTGCGGGGAGGCAGCACGCAGCACCGCAGTCCCGCTGCCCTCCTGCCCGGCGCAGGCAGAGCTCTTCGGGTCCCCGGGGACCGCTTCTCTTTGAAAGCAGCCATGCCGGGACTACTGCGTCGCCCGTCCCCAAAGGGTTAACAAGCAATTTCCTTTGCTGACAGCTCGGAGACCGTTCACTATCGACTGCGGGAGAATAAGAGGGGAGAAGCAGCGAGATAAAAAGGCAGCAGAGCTGGCACCGCCTGCTTAATCCCAGCGTTTAATCTGCTGGGGCAGCGCAGGCAGCCTTATCTCGCCGTCCTTCTGCTGCTCCATCTCATTACTGCTCCCACGGCTGCGCAGGCCCCGCTGCCGGGAGATGTAAGAGCTGAGCCAGGGAGCGCTGGCCTGGGGCAGCGGCTGCTGCCAGCCCGCCTCGCTCCACAGCCTCCGCTGGGCCCGCTGCGCTGGCGGGCACACGCCTGGCACCCCACGCCTGGCACCTCACGCCTGGCACACACACTCCCCCCTCCCCTCCCCGTCCCGCATGCCCAGCCAGAGCGGGGCGGCCGCATGGGAACACATACACACACACACACACACACAGAGGGATGTGCACACTCATGGAGCATGCTGTCGCACACATGGCGCTGTCACACAGCCTCGGGGACACAAGCTGCCAGTGTCACACATGCTGCCAGTGTCACACACATGCACAGGTTTCCTGGTCTTTGCCCCAGCACGCGTGCTCTGGTGGTCCAGCCTGCGCAACGCCCATGCCCCCTTGGGTGGATGGAGGTTGCAGGGCTCTGTGGGACAGTGCACGTAGGACACAGCGGGGCCAGGACAGCAGTGACAACAGTGACAACAATGCCACCTTGTCCTGGATGTCCCCCTCCCTCCATCCTCACCTATCCAGGTGCTCCCCTGCCAGGTGCCAGACCAGCCCCGCTCTGTCTGCTCAGCCCACCAGGCACACCATGGCCAATGTCACTGGGTCACCCCCAGTGTGGCCCTGGAAGCTCCCACAGCCGCAGCTTGGGTGGACAGGAGCAGGGGCCACCTCCAGGGAGCCGGCAGGTGCCGGCACAGACACGGTCCCTCCAGCGTGGCACTTATCTGTAAATCCACAGCACTGACACGGTGCAGATGAAGCCTCCGCGCTAGCCGGGTTGTCATGGGGGTTATCCTGCTGCCTACGGATGTGTTTATACTGAGAAGATTTATTGTCACCCTGGCTGAGGTGCTGCCAGCGCCTCGCTGCCTGCTCCTCTTGCAAGGCCGCCTGCCTGGGGGTGCCATGAGAGCCGCGAATGGCACCTCTCCGAGCCGCTGCCGGCAGAGCAGGTCCCCAGATGGAGGAAAGCGGGGCACGACCCTCTGGTCCGCACTGCCAGGGCTGATGGATCCCCTGCCCGCCCGTCCTGGGGTGCCTCACCCAGCCTCTCACCGTTGCAGCGGGATGCAGGGGGATGCTGGTCGCTGAGCTGGACCAGGCTGAGCAGAGCACACATCTGTGCTGCCAGAGATTTGCTGACGGTGCTGGCAGCGCGGCTCCTGTCACAGCTCGGCAGCTTGGCGGCTCTCCTGTGTGGTGCAGGGCGGCCGGGACTCGCAGAGCTGCCGGGGCGGCCGTGCGTGGAGCCACTGCAAGCAGGATGGCCTGAACGGAGAACAGGAGGAAGCCCAAAACCTGCAGTCTGACCCCGGCACCACGTGGGAGCCGTCAGGACAGCAGTGGGAGCCAGGGCCTCATGCATCCCCTGCCCCAGGGTGACATGGGGTGGGCAGGAATACCCCAAAAAGGGGAATTTGTCTCCAAGGCACCCTGCTCTGCCCTGGTCCCTCACCCACACCCTCCTGCCTGCATCCCCCGCACACACTCCCCAGCACTGATTTCCCTGGGGATAGCAGGGATTGCCCTGAGCCACCTGGTGCAGCCAGGCAGGGGCTGACCCGGGCTAAATCCCTGAGCAGCGGGAGGGGGAGCCGCCTGCCAGCATCCCCCTGTCCCCAAAGTCACCGCATAAGCTCTGCACAGCTCCCTCACCACCCTGCTCCATCCCGGCTGAGCCTCTTCCCCTTCTCCTCCCCTCCCTCCGCTGACCCCCCCGACCATGCTGGGGGCTCCGCTCTCTCCGCCAACACGAATTTAACCCGAGCATATCAGAGACGAAGGAAACAACATGAAAACAAACAGCCCCAGCCCTGGCTGCACCCTCCTCCCCAGGGCCAGCTCCAGGGGGCTGGGGGGGCTGTTTGGGGTGATGGTGTAACCCGCCAGCACAACGGGAGCCCGAGTGAAGTGGGGTGATCACAGCCCAGCAGGAAAGGGCTCGTTAATAGCTGAGCCCTTTTAGTAGAGATTAGGGAGCTGCATGGCTTTGATCTTTGATTGCCAATTTGCATCTTGAAGGCGCTGGGACCTCATCCAGCCTCAGCGCAACCCTTTGTGGTTATCTCGTGGCTAATGGATTTGTTCTTAATGCTGGAGCGTGCAGGCTAAAGGCTGATTAAACCCTCTCCGCGGCGCTAAATCAATGGAACAAACATGATAGGGGTTGGCTTTCCCCAGCCCGCACGCTCCCAGGCGGAGGGGCTGATCGACAGAGCCCCCGCACCCCGGCACTGGCGGGGGCTCCCTCCTTGGGGCACTGGTGGGCAGGGACAACCCATGGCCCATTATCCCCCTACCCCTGTATCCCCATCCTCTGCTCACCATGCAGGCAGCGATGGGCTGGGGGGATCTCAGGACTCTTGGGGTGTCTGCCTCTCCTGGGTGCTTGGGCCACGTTGTCCTTGTCCTGGTCCTCGGCATCGGCAGGAGCTCCCCAGTCCCATCCATCCCATCTCCTCCGGGCTCCCAGGGCTTGCTATGGGAGCAAGGACACGTCCTGGCAGTGGTGGGATGGGATGGGATGGGACGGGATGGGATGGGACGGGACAACCTGCCCCTGCAGCTGGGGGACTCCTTCTTCCTCCTCATGCCCGCTTTGCCTCCCACACACTGGTGAGCAGCACTCAGCAGCTCCCATCTCTGCCCTTCAGACCATCTCCCCTTGCCCCTGCTCGGAGCCAGCGCCGTGCTCCCAGGACCATGTGGTGCCTGCAGCAGCCCATATATCATGTGCTGTGAGCAGCAGTATCTTTGTACGCTTTCCATAATGCCCGTGGTCTCCACTGCATGCCCAGCTTCAGGAAAATGCAATTCCCACTGCGTCTGCAGGCAGCATTAGCAGAGTGGACAAACTGCACCCTGTCCACGGATCCCCTAGGAAAAACCGGCCCCCCCATCCTACCCACTGCCTGGATGGGGGCCTGGGGATGGGAGTTGAGCACTGAGATGGGCAGGACTAAGGTTTTGGGGAATAGGAGCTGTGGAGAGGACAGCTGTGTAGCTGCAAGCCAGGAGGAGACCAGCTGAGAACATTTTGCACCCTTTACTTTTTGCAGGGCTCATGGCATCACCCTGGATGCCGCCAGGACAGAGCTGCCGACGGGTCTGGTGGCATTTGAGTGACAGGACCCCCAAGCAGGGACCCTGCTCCAGGGCCCGAGCTGCCTGTGCCAGAGGATGAGACAGGAGCTGCAACACAGTGAAGCTCAGACCAGTGCCTTGCTGGGAACCAGTCCGTGGGGAGAAGGCGCTGGGAGCAGCCCGTGCCGGGCTCATCCCCAGTAAGCAGCGGCTGCTGCAGAGGTAGCCGGGCTGCCGCACAGCACGGAGCTGGCGGGATCACACGCTGAGATTCCCATCTGCAAACCTCACTATTGAATCATCTCCCCTCCACCAATATTTGCCAAGTGCGGGAGATAAAGTGGCTACAAAAGTCATCGGTGCCGGCATTTCAATCTGCCTGGGCTGGCAGCAGCCAGGCAGGCTGGCAGCCCCCCAGGGTGCTCAGCCCCTGCCCTGAGCCTCGAGCCCCAGCTCCCGTGGGACTGAGGGACCGCGCAGCCCCCGTGCCCTGCCTGCAGCAGTGCGAGGAGAGCCAGGACCCCTCCACGCTGCCACGCTATGGGCACCACTGCCCGTGCCACCCTGACCTGGACATCAGCACAGCTCCCCCCACTCCTACCCTCACCCCCACCTCTGCACCAGGATAGCCATCTCCACCTGGTCATCTTCCCTGAAACCCTCAACACGGCATCAAACCACCCCCTTCAGCAATGCCCCATCCCCTCCATGTCACCCCAGTGTCCCCAGCTATCGCTGCCCTGCCTGCACCATGCATCCCCGTCTCTCCCTTGCTCCTGGCTGCCTGTGCAGTCTCTGCCGCCGTCCCTGAGTGGGTGAGGCAGGACATGATGCCGAGATACAGCTCCTGGAGGAGAAGCCCAGAGCGTTATCAGCCCAGGGAGTTAATTAAGGTCATGTCAGGCGATAAGGAAACAGGATGTCAGAGCAGCAGCGGCGCAGGGGGGTCAGAGCCTGAAAAACTCCCTCTGAAAAGCAACTCCACCAAGATGTGATCAGCCAGGTGCTTGGGGACAGAGTGGCTGTCACAGCTACATGAGCGAGGGCTCCAAGGACGGCACCACACACGCTGGACCTATGTCCATATGGGACGGGATGGGGATGGGGATGGGATGGGGCCCTGGCTGTGATATGCCATGCCTAGGCAGGGAGAGCCTGCTGAGTAGCCCTGGTCATCTGCTCCTGTCCTTGTGCAGGAGCAACGCACCTCAGTGCAACCAGCACCGTGCTGGCAGGGCAGGAATCGCTGTGAACCTCTGCCCGTAATTAGCACATGTAATTGCAGACACTCTCTGATTAGCAGGACCTCGGAGCCAGGCACGCCAGCCTGCTTGACAGCACTCACACTGGTCCAGCTTCGGACTGTTCGCCTCCCTGCTTGGTGACAGCTTCAGCCCCGGGGCCGGGCAGTGCCACAGGGCTGGGCGAGCAGGGGTGGCCTGGCACTGCACAGCACGGTGCACGGAGGAGTGGGATTAGGCTGGGGACAGGGATAGGGGACACACTGCCAGCACAAACCCATCTCTCCTGCAGAAGCAGTGGCAGCACCCGGTGCCCTGCCTGGCCGGGCGTGAGCTGAGCTGCCGGGACATAATTAATACTTGCATCAATCTCGGCTGGATTTGCATAGTGCCCCCGGTCCCGTGCTGCCCGGGAAGGCTGCTCCGTGCCCTTCCCGAGGGCAGCAGCAGCAGATGCCGTGCCGGCCCTGCCTCCTCCATGGGGGTCACAGCCCCCAGGGTGGCCCCCGGCTTGCCTCTACATGCACCCCATTCCTCCTCGCCCCATCGCCCCCCGCAGCGGGGACACCCGCAGGCCCCTGCCCTGCCCAGTTCCAGCTGCTGGAGCATGGAAGACAGATGGATACGCTTCCCTCTGCCGCACCGTCCCTCCCTCCCTCCTCGGGCTGTGAAGAAATTGCGGGGATGGCAGCTCAGGAGTGAAGGGCAGAGCAGGGTTTGGAGGGCAAAGTGGGGGTGGCCGAGCTGCAAACAGCACCCTGCAGCTGGGAGGCATGGCGGTGCCCACCTCTGCATGTCCAGGATGGGGTACGAGGTCCATGGGCAGCATCCACGGCCGGTGCCTGCTCTCCTGGGGCACCCAGCTCCCTCCCACCCCTGCCCTGCTCCCCTGGCCCAGGTGAGCACCCCCAGCCCATCCCCAGAGGGGTCCCCCAGCCTGAGCCCCAGCACAGAAGGAAGAAGAACTGGGGCAGGAAAGGTCCTGGCGTGGTGGCAGAGACAGCAGGGTGCAGGCAGGGACATGGATTCCACCTGCAGCCACCCTGTGGGTGCAGGTGCAGGTGGTGGATGGGCAGGACAGCACTGGGACGTGCAGGGTGCCACGGCCACTGCCCCCCGGGGGTGACAGATTGGCGAGATACCCTTGTGCAGCCGAGCGCAGCTCCTCGACACGGCCACTGACACCGCTGACAGTCACTCCTGGCCCCGTTGACACCGTGGGGACCGCGATGCTCCGGGCATAGCCGGATACAGGAGGAGACATGGGCACATCTCCTGCCCCCGGAGCTGCCCGCCAGCCCTCCACAGACACTGTCACCGATGTCCCTCAACCCTGTCTGACCGCAGCACCCGCAGCATCACCTGCAGCACCTGTAGCATCTGCAGGACCCACAGCACCTGCAGCACCTGCAGCACCCACCACCCAGCCCACCCCGGGGACACGGGGCACATGGCTACTAATTGTGCCTGTGACTGGGGTGGGGGGGGCCATGGCCTGATTGCAGCTGCCCGGATGAGCTCAGTCAGAGCCACGCGGCCTTCCAGCACGCCGGGCAGCGGGAATTAAACTGCTAATGAGCGGCTGGATGGAGGGCCAGCAGTTAACGATTAATCAGGGGCTCTGCTCTGACGAGGCGTGTGCCACCTCTCCCCTCCCACCCTGCACATCCCAGGGGCTGGTGGCCAGCAGCTGGTGGCCAGCAGTGGGCCAGTGGGTCCCCCCAGCTCCCTGCCTGGCCAGCCACTGTGGGCAGGGGCCAGCCCAACTCTCCAGCCCAGCTGGGCTCCCCGACACAGAGAGGTGTCCCCAGCCCCCGTGCCACTGTGACACAGCACCCGCAGGTCCTCTCAGCCTCCCCCTCTCCTCCTGCGCTCGCCTTCCCGGCGCTGCAATCAGGAGGGAACCTTTTGTTCTGCTGGAAGAAAACCTGTTGAGTCCATCTGAGCTCCGGCTTCCACCTGCGCCCAGAGAGGGGCACGGGGAGGGGCTCTCCCCACCTGCGCGAGGGTGGCTGGGGAGGACCAGCGCCGCAGGCAGCGATGCAGGCAGTGATGTCTCCCAAGGACTGGGCAGGCACATGTGGGAGCCCTGCATCCCAGTGGGTCGGGGTGCGGGTCCAGCCCCCTCCCGCCCCAAGATGGGCATCATGGTGCCACGTTCCCCGTCTCATCGCCTGCTGCCGGCACGGCGACACAGCCGCGGGCGGAGGAGGCCAGCAGCACCCTGCCTGTCCCCGCTGCTGGCGCAGCATGCCGGGGCACGGCTCAGAGCACAGAGGGAAGGTTTTGCAGCGTAAGCAGGGGACGGCCACCCGCAGAACAGCGCGGGGAGCTGCAGGGGAGCTGCTCAAGCACGAGCCTGACTCTGCTTCCCCACCGCGTAGCCCTGGCTGGCTTCCCCCCCTTCACAGCCCTTGCAGAGTTAGGATGTGGCAGAGGTGTCAGCACCCTCCTGCCCTCCCACCTGCAGGGAGCGTGCCCTGGGGACCAGCTCGCCGCCTCCTCCCCTGCTGCCTGTCGGGGCAGCGTCTGGGAGAAAAGGCCAGCGACCGGCAAGGAGTAGGTTAGAGAGCTGCGTGTTCTCCCCTAGTGCACAATTAATCACGAGAAGTTTTTCCTCCTTTCGTGCATGAAACAAAATTTGGCAGGGCACTCTGACCACAGGGACTCGCTGCTTGCTCTCCAGTAAAAATCGAGCCACATCTGGCAAAGAAATAACCTTGGAGCATCCCTGTGTACGCAAGTGGGGAGAGGCAACGCCGGGCCAAGCAGGAAAACCCGGCGGGGCTTGGTCTGCAGCCCCCCGTGTGGCAAGCACCTTCAGCCATATGCTTCTGGTGTTTGCCGCCCCCCGACTCCAGCCCCCAGAATGCTGCTCTGCCGGTGCCATCATCCCTGCCCGCAGGTGCTGTTATATATGTCCAGTCCTGGACATATAAATGGCAGGCAGGGGCGTCCATCCCCCTGCCAACTGCCTGGGTGTTGGCAGCAGCCCCTGCATCCCCTGCCTGAGCTCTCCTCCCACCCGTGGCTGCCCACCCTGCCTTCTCCATCCCCCAGCCTGGCCGGAGCCTCAGCCCATCCTTTCCCGGAGCAAGCCCAAGCCTCCCCAGCAGCGTTCCAGCTATTTGTTATCGGAAAAAGGGGGAAATACAGTTTTCAACAATTATTGTTTTTTCCACCTGACTGGCTGCAAACTTGTTAATTTTTTTCTTTAATGTGTGAACAGTGTCGACGGCAGCTGCATGTGAAATGACTCGACGCCCTATCTGCGGGTCCCTGGCTGGCTTTCAGCGCTCGCCCGCAAACATTGCCTTCTATAAATAAAGGCCTATATCTCATCAATGGCAGAACAGCAGAGCTTTATATAGTCGTCTTACATAAAACCGTCTCTCTTTATGGGCTTCAAACCATTTGCGTCACTTAGTGCAGCTCCGTAAACCTCCTGCTCCAGCCGCTCCCCCGCGGAGGGAGACCCGGCACGGCTGCCCCGTGCCACCGCTGGGGAGCCCCGGATCCCCGCTCTGCCTGGGGCTGCCACCCCCCCGCACCCTCCCCACAGGGCCAGGTGGCAGCTGTGTCCTCGTCCCCCCGCCCCACCGCCTTGGCACGCCACATGCCTCCCTCCAGCCCGCCCGGCCTTGGCACTGTGCGCCGGCACGGCAGCCGGCACCACCAGGCACCCCGGCGCCTGGAGGTGGCCGGCCGCGAGCCAGCACCAGGCACCCTGCCCTTGTCACCCTCCCTGTCCCTGCTGCTGGGAGGTGCCACTCCATCCTCCGTCACTTGGGAATTAGGGACCCGAGGGTGTGGGGTGATGGGGGACGTGGTGCCAGGCTGGGGGGACCAGCTGACTCCCAGCAGCTCCAGCTCTGACGTGAGGAGGACACAAGCCCCGACCAGTGGCTTTCCACCCTGCTGCCCATGGAGTGCTTGGTGCTGGAGATGCTGGGGGCTGCCCCCATGGCCACGGGGCACAGGTCCCCAGCCCCAGCCCATGCACAAGCTCCTGCAGTCCCCAGGGTCCCTGGCGCCATATGGCAGAGCCTCCCCCTCCGGCTTGCCGCAGGCACCCGTGTGCATGCACCAATGGGTCGTGGGGGGGCCAGGGACTCCTGCTGGGACTGCAGCAAGGGCTGCCTGCAGGGAGGCAGCCGGCACCCCGTCTGGCAGCGCAGGAGCCAGGGGTCAAAACTGGAGACTGTGGTGACAAGCCTTTGTTTTCTCCCCGTGCCACCCAAGCTGGCAACACCAGGTGGGCAGCTGGCCAGAGACGGAGGGACACAGGGAGCCAACAGCATCGTGGCACTGTGACCCGAGGTGCACTCTGCCCCGTGGCTGCCCCCAGTGCCGCCTGGCTGTGGGACGCCTGCCATGGGCGAAACCAGCACCAAGCACAGGGTCACAGCAATGCTCTGCCAGCTACGGTGTCACGTGGCACCCAACCATGGCCAACCAGCACAGGGTACCAGCACCCCAGCCAGCCCTGCCCCCTGCCCAGAGCCCCCGTGCCCAGCCAGACACATAGCACCCCACGAACCCCACCTGCCCCCCAGCCAGTCACCCTGCATCCCATCAGCCCCACAGCCCTGTGGCCCCATGCACTGGCAAGCACCCACTCCTAGGGCCAAAATCCCATGGGTGCCCCGGTCCCATCCGCAGCTGCCCAAAGTGCCCACCCCACTCTGCAGCCAGCAGTACTGGGGGGCACTGCCCCACAGACCCCCGCAGGTGCCCCAGCCCCCAGGGATGGCAGTGCCCCCAATCCACCCACCCCGGCACATGGCACCAGCCTCGTGGCACGTCCCGCGTCCCCAGGGAGCCACACCAGGCGCGGGCGTCCTGGCCGCTGGCTCCCCCCTGTATCGGAGACAGGCTTATTAAGTGTGTGATATTAAATTACCCAGATAAGAGCGTAAGAGCTTTTAAAGTCAATTCATTAAATATAATTATGAAGAGAGCTTTTTTATGCTCACAGTGATCCGATCTCAATCAGGGAGACGGTGGGAAAGCTGCTGGCTCCTCCAGCATCTCCGCTCCCCTGCCGCGTTGCCTCCGCACCCCCCTGCTCCCCCACCTCGGCCCCCACCTGCGGGGAGCCGGCACCCATGGCCACTGACCTCCCTGCCTGCCCCACTGCTCCAGCACCCCCTCCCAGGTGTTGCTGCTGGCGCCGGTGCCACCCCACTGGAATGGGGGTGGCAAGGGGGGTCTGCCCAGCAAAGGGGTGAGAGAAGGGAGGCGATGGGGGCGAGCTGTAAGGGCTGGTGGGGTTGAGGAGGAGGGCAGTGGGGCATGGAGATGTTCTAGGGCCAGGATGGAGGATGGAGATGAGCGGGGGGTCTGAGGAGCTGAGCATGGGCTCTTCCCAGCCACGGGTCCACGTCCCTGCAGGATCAGTCCCCCTCCCCACCCCCTCCTCAGGGACCTACTGATGCATGCCGACTCCCCAGGCAGGCGAGGCGTGCGCTTCCCTCCGCTCCTACATTCATTAACGGCGCTTTGTGACCAATTAACACCCGCCATCCAGGCGNCCCGGGTGGCCCCACGCCAGCCCTTTGCACCGGGGCCCCCGCTTGCTCTGTGCACCCCCACTCGCAGACCGGGGTACGTCTGCATGCAGGGCTGAGCCCGTCTGTCCTGGGGGACACCACGGGGGAGCAGGGGTCCCAAAGACACCTTGGAGCCCCACACCCCTCACACCTCCCCAGCCATCCGAAAGCCATCACTTGCCACACGACCCACCATGCTGGGGAGCTTTGCGGTGATACCCCAGCCAGCCAGCAGGTTCAGCCATCCCCTCGCTGTCCCACCTGGGTACCCCAAATCCTCATCACCCCCATATCCCTCCATGTGCTGCCGCAGCTGGGCACCGCGGGGCAAGGAGCAGCAGCTTGGCTGGCCAGGGGTGGGGTGGACTCTGGGCTGGGGTCCCCACGCAAGTCTTCGGTGGGGACTGGTGGGAGCAGCTACCCGCTGCTGGGAGCTGCTGGACTGACATTTATTTTTAGACATGAATTGTATAAATTAGCATTTCTCAGTGGATTAAGCAGCAGGAATTGTGTAAAATTAAATGGCAACGAATTGCATTAAAGTCCCCCGTTTTCTGGCACAAGCAGCGCCTCAAGCCGTGCCCGGGCGGCTCATGTGTACCAGTGCCGGAGCTGCTGCCACCACTGCTCCGGATAGGAGCGCAACCAACACACGGCATGTCTGCACCACCCGGGACACAGACCTGGGGACACACAAGCGTGGTGGCCAGGCTGTGGGGGCGGGGGGCTCTGGACAGCCTGTGAGCCCCTGGGGAAGTGGCTCAGGAGCTGGGCTGGGGCTGCAGGATGTGGTTCCGGTGAGCGGAGTGTGGTGACCCAGATGGGCATGGCTGGGCTTGGCTGAGCAGCTCACAGGCACGGGATGGGAGAGGGATGTTCCAGGATGTCCTGGGCATCAGCATTATCAGTCCCAGCCCAGCCTGGGCATGGCAGGACACCCACCACAGCCGCAGCCAAGCCACCCTCCAGTGGGGTTGACGCTGCGTTGGGACCAGTATGGCACTGCCTGGCCCCAGAGCCTCTCTGAGCCCTGGCCAGGGCAGGTCCTGCAGTGCCTGGGGCCCAGTGAGCAGCTGGGGGGTCCCTGGTGAGCCCCCCGCACCCTGGGGCACACTCAGCCCTGCAGAGGGGGAGAGGGAAAAGAGGGAAAATGGGGTGGGCAAATGCCGGGGGCTGAGCAGGCACCAGGACAGGCAGGGCAGGTGAGGAGCAACGAGTCCAACTTTTTTACCGAGCATAAAAATAGGCTGAAAATGTGACATTAAGTATGGTTCTGGTGGAAAGGTCAGAGAGGGTCCCTGCGTCGGAAGCAGCATGGGTTGCAGGGGGACGGTGGCAAAGCCTTGCTGGGAGGTGGCAGGGGTGACAGTCTCCTGTGCCCTGCCCGCCCCACAGTCCCAGCTGGGATCTCTCGGGGTGCACATGGGGTGCAGCCAAGGATGCTTCCTCTGTCTCAGCACAGGGACTTCCCCCCGGGGTGTGCACAGGGGAGACCCCCCGCACCACCCACATCTTGGGCAGGTGGGAGGCCCTGCCTGGAGAGCTGGGGCCAGTGCCAGCTCCGAGGAGCTCTGCCAGCTCTCGGCAACCTCCCCACTCCCCCCCCCACCTCCAGCCCTGGCAGGACTGGCTTCGGCAGCCACAGATCAGAAACAAAAGGCTTTTGAC
>VWZL01002598.1:83125-95963 GCA_013396915.1 Stercorarius parasiticus | reverse complement strand
CCCCCGCCCCGTGCTCCTCGGTGCCCCGGAGCCGGGAGGGCGGCAGCGCCGTCACCCACCCCCAGTGTCCGCCGCCCCCCTTCCCCACCGCGCTTGCTATGCGTCCGGGGGGGGCTCCCCCAGCTTCATTTCTGCCCCCCACCCCGCTGTGTTCTGCCCGCTGGGCTCCGCGTTTCTCCGCGGCAGTGCACAAGAAGTGGGGGTCACCGCAGGTGGTGAGCGGCTCTGTTGGAAAGGCTGAGCCGGGGTCACCCTCACCCTCTCCTGCCCTGCTGAGCCCCTGCCCCTCCTCTGGGGGGCTGGGGGTCTCCACGGCACGCTGTGCATAGCCCCACGCAGGACCCAGCTCCCGTGGCAGCGCTGCCCCGCACACAATGGGGGAAGCAGGGTGTCCTCCTGCCCCATCCTGCCCACAGCAGTGGGAATCTGCTCATCGCCCAGCAGGGTCAGAAATGTGTTGAGGTCATGGGTTCACCAACCCCAGAGCCACACGGCGCCTGGATCTGGCTGCTCCTTCTGCCAGCAAGTCATGATCTCTCCCAGCTTCCTGCCTCAGCTTCCCCAGCTGGTGACAGAGGGTGAGCTCTGCTAGAAAGTCTAAGCCGGACCCCTCACCCACAAGTCAAGCAACCCTCTGCGACCCTGCTTAGTGTCACAGTGATGGAGGAAACACCATCTCCTTGCTTCCAGAACAAGCCCAGCACTGGGTACCCCCCCCAGGAGACATGGCTCTGCTGAGGAGGTGCGTGCCTGGCTGAGAAACCGGGGTCCCCAGAGGACAAGTGATGAGACAGCTGCCCATGAGCTCGACAAGAGGCTTTGCCTCTCCCCGGGGACTGCGCCGCAGGTCAGCGTGACCTTCACTGTGCTGCCGATGCCAACGGCAAAGCTTTCCCCTAGTCGTCCGGCAAGCGCACACGCATCTTCAATCTTCCCATCGATCTGTGCATGGCACACATGTTCCTGCCTCTGTGCGGGTCAATACGGCATGATAGGCTGCCTCCGGCAGGGAGCACGCACAGCCCCGGCGCCTGCTCCACCCTGTCCGGGGGGATGTGGTGTGCACGTGCCAACCTCGCATCCCCAGCTCCAAGAGGCACAGCGAGGAGCAGGCTGGGCAGGTGGCCCGAGCACCACCGCCACCACAGGTGGCCCCAGTCACACAGCCACAAGCCCCAAGCTGCTTCTGCAGGGGTGTTTGGCCCTGCAGGGGACGCTTGGCCCTGCAAAGACAGTGGGCAGCAAGCGTCTCATCCTGTGGCCAGGATGTTCTGTGGCGCAAGACAATGGCTGGCATTGGGTCTTTGGTCTGCGGAGTCCTTGCCCGTGTCTCTCAGTGTCATGGTGCCGAGGGATACAAGGCAGGTCCACCCTGTAAGCGCAGATCCTGAGGTACAGGGCAAACCGAGCTGTGTGAGTGTGAAACAGGCAGGAGCCCAGTGTCCTCCGTGTGCTGGGCAGTCATGGCATGGGAGCAGGACTGTCTCTCAGCTCCCTGCATGGCCCTGGCCCCCACACCATGGGGACCACAGACCTTTCTCTCTCTGAGCATCTTCTGCTCCATTTACAGCTGCCACCTGGGCTGGGGACACCTCTCAGCACCCTCCCCACAGCATGGTCCCCTCCTGTGCGGCCAAAGAGATGTGTCCTCTCCTCCCTCCTCTCCTGCCTCTCCTCCCCTGCCGTGCCCTGGTCCTGCCTGGCCACCCGGCAAGGGCAGATGGCTGCTGGGGGCTCATCCCCTTGCAGGATGACGCAAGGCAAGGGGCTGAAGCACAGCCAGGCTGGGTTGGGATCAAGCTGTGCCCAAGTGAATGGCACCCAAGGCACAAGTCCCATCCCCAGCTGTGGCTGCAGGTCTCCTGCAAGTCACGGAGCGGGGAAGGCTGTGGCTTCATGGCCACCAGCACCGGGGGAGAGGGCACAGCAGGACACTCACTGGGCTGGAGGGGCAGGGAGCAGGGAAGAAGCATGGCTGGGAGGGGAGGCAGCAGGGCTCAGGGACTGCTTTCTCCTCAGACCAGACGCGGCAGCGAGCACAACACCAGCTGGGAACGGCCGGTGCTGCCACTTGGCAGCATGTCTGCAGCTCACAGTTCTGCACCGGAGCCTCACACCTGTGGCTGAGCACCGCATGCCTGTGCTTGGGGGGCACAAGACCACGATGAGGGACTCTGCGGCATGCAGAGGGGCTCGTCCCCCCCTCCACCCGGCCATGAGCAGCTGCAGAGCCTGTCTGCCCACTGATGCTCCCACCTCCAGACCTTGGGTTTGATGCTAACAGCTGGGAGAAGCCCAATGTCCCGGGCTCTGGAGTGCCGACTTCACTAGCCACCATACAAGCAAGGCAACAGGACAGGAGAGCCAGCCAAGGGCTCGTTGGCAGATCGGGAAAGGGGGGTCCCCCCTGTTCACCCCTGCACCCCCCAGCCTGCGGGGATGCTGAGCGGCGGGGGCTTGGCGCAGGGCCTATGTGCTACGCTCAGATGACGGAGGTGGGGGAAGGCTGCGGGCGCCAGGGAAGACAGGACTGGAATTCGAAATGATGTTGACAAATCGGAGAAATGGCCTGAAAACAATCAGATACAATTCAAAAGGACAAGTGCCAAGAGCTGGGCTGGGGCAGGAAGCAAATCTGCCCAGCAAGCGGAGGGCAAGCGGCTGGAGGGCATAGCTGCCAAGCGGGCAGGAGGGCAGGGCAGAGCCCCGGATTGGCAGCGGGCAGCAGCTTCAGCTTGTCCGAGTTTCACATCGACACCCAGGACAGTCCCAGTTGGATAAACAAGGCATGCAAGAGGGTCGGGCCCCCCCAGGCAGGATGCGCTGTGCAGGTGCGGTCATCTGTGCGTGCACAGGCCACGTTTCCAGATGCCCGGCAGCCAGGCAGCTGCTTGGAAAAGCATCCGGGAGCTAGGGAAAAAACAGGAGGAGCCTCGTTCATTTGGGATATGGGATCTGCCAGTTTAATGTGGGATGTCTGGCTGCCCTGCAACTGCACTGAGCTCGGTGGAAAGGAGGACGTTGCTCAGGGCTGCGTGAGAAGGAACATCACTCGCAAGGCTGCTGAAGCACTTGCTGGCGGCGAGGCCTCTGTGGGAGCCCTGTGTCTGGTCCAGGACCACACGTCAAGAAAAATCCAAACTAATTGGAAAGAGTAGAGAGGATGGCAATAACGGAGAGCAGGCCGGCTAGAGGCACTGGGGGTTTGGGTGAGAGCAGAGGAGGCTAAGAGGCTGCATCCGTAGGAGGGGGCTTTCTAGAGCGTCAGGACCCTGACACACTGTAGAAGGCAGCAGGGGTGAGGTGGCGTCTCCACGTGGGAGAAGTGGGCCCACAGCCTGGAGGGCTGCTTGGTGGGACTGATCCTGTCGTGGTGCCCTCCAGCACCCTCCTGACGACTCATCCCCCCCAAGAGACAGACACTGTCCGTTTCTATTCTTAGGGCCATCTGGATGAGATTTTGATTGTGATTTCCCTATCTTGCCACTGATCCGATGGATTGACTCTTTGCTGTAACAACACCCGACTTCCCACCGCGCTCCGGCACCGGTGCTGTGCGGCTGCAGTGAGCCTGCCCTCCCGGGCACCCTGCGGGGCTGCAGCTCCTCAGCATGGGCACAGGGCATCAGCCCGGGGCACCAAAAGGTGCCGTGGCTGAGGCAGCCCGGGCGGGTGGTGACACAGGTGATGGGACAGATATGCCCAGCAGGGAGCCCCAACCTGATTCCCTGCTAGTCCGAGCTGTCCGGGACACGGATCCTGCCCAAGCCCGTGAGCCGGCTGCCATGTCTCCCTCGCCAGCTCCACACGCTCTTGGAGCCGACACTGGCCGTGGCTCCGTGCCCAGAGGGAAGTGGATCTGGGGCGATCATTAATTTTGATCTAATTGAAGGAAACGTGACTGCGGAGCCCAGCTGGCTGCAGTGCTTGGCTCTGCCTCGCGCCGGTCGGGTCCTCCGAGACCCTTGCTAACACGTTGGCTTTAACAAGCGCAGCCGCCTCCCCTGGCCTCCCCGGCACGCAGCAGCGCCTGCTCAACAGGTCGGGCTCTGTGGCGAGGGCGGCGAGCGCCTGGGCTGTGGGGAGATGTGGGATGACAAGATGTCCACTCCAATTACGGGAGAGCAGGGCTGTCGATGGTGTGATGAGCATGCCGGGCATCACCACCCGCTGTGGAGCCAGCTATGGGGCGGCCACAGGAGCGGTAATGCTGCTTGCACCCCACTCACCGAGACGTCCACACAGTCCTCCTGTGCTCGCAGGGAGCAGCGGAGCTGGGAATGGCAGGAGGGAGACGTATGCGCCAGGGCATGGCTATGAACACCGTTACCAGCTGCGTGGTGCTGGGATGGGGAGGACGACAGCACTGGCACCGCAGACCAGCTTCACTGGTGGCACCAGTCCCCTGAGCAGGAGATGGCTGGGCTGAGATCCCCCATGCTGCAGGAAGCTGCTCCCCAATTTAGCCCACGGTGGCAAACGACACGTCTGCCAGGGCCAGCAGATGCATGGGCGATGCAGCGCCCCATTTACTGACCCCATTTACGTAAACTACCCCCATTAACGACAACACCTTATTAAATGCTTTACCCCAATTAAGTGTAATACCTTAATTAATGCAACACCCCAATTAAGGACAACACTCCCATTCGATTTATTCCTTCATTAAGCGCAAAACCTCAATTACAAAGTCTCTTTTGTAAGCTGTGTGCACGGGCTTGCACAAAGTGCCCTGGACACCTTTTGCTGTTGCCAGAAAAACAATGTTGGGTTTATGCGACTTTTGGGGTCCTGCCTCCGAGAATTTAAGGGGTGGGTTTCAGTAGGATCTGGGTGTAGGATCATCCACCACAGCAGAGAGGACGATGTCTGCCCTCAACAGAGCCGGGTTAGACCCCATGGACTCTCAAAGGCATAATGGGTCAAATCCCAGCCCGCTTCACAGGAGGAAAGGGTCTGTGCTGGGCCCAGGATGATTCCATGGTATTTAACCCCTGGGAAGCAGCTAAGACCTTGCTGGTTGCCCTCCTTATTTCCTCTACACAGAGGTGCTCATCCGTGCCCCCATCTCAGCCAGCTCCTGCCCCTGTGCCCAGGGAGAGGCAGCGGCTGCCCTGGGCTGCCCACCTGTGCGCAGCAGCCCTCGCTCCCGGTCTCCATGTGAGACACTCGATGTGCCACGGACCTGCAGCACCCCGGCTCTGCCGGGCTGAAAGCAAGAGGAGCAGCAGCGACTGTCATTCCTTACCTGTGTTCTGCTCTGACCCCATCAGTACAAGCCACCCCCAAACTGAGCTAGCCACCCAATTGCTCCGCACACACATCCTCACTCGGAGAAAACACATCAAAAAGCCTCCCAAATCCATGGAGAAGAGCAAAGCAAATCCTCCCCCACCCCGCCCCTTCCCATCAGGATGAGCACACGTTTCAGCACAGAGGATGTTTAGCATCCCCAGGAGGACGCTCAGCCCAGCACCTATCTCCAGGCTCCAGGTCTGGTGGTGCTCGCTGGCCCGTGACCGGCAGGAGGTCAGGCTCGGCTAATGCTGCCCTCCAGTCCTGAGCGGCAGGAGTGGAGGAAACGGCCTTGCCGCCCTCCAAGCATCCCTCGCGTCTGGAAAGCCCATCAGAGACGTGACCGGAGAGCAGCTGCATGGCAGCAGGAGCATGGGGCGCTGTGGTGAGTGCGGTCCCTCCTGCCCTCGGCTCTGTTAGGAAGGAGAAGGCATCCTGGGAGCCATCGCTGCAGCGTGCAGAGACACTCGTTTGGTTTTATAGCCTTTTATTGCTGCAGCTGGTTGATGCTCCCTGGTCTCTGCCATCTTGAGGAGGGCAGCTGGGCAGGCTGGGATGTGGCCACGCTGTGCCGAGCAGCTCGGAAGCAGGGCACGTGCCTGGTCTGCCCCTGGGCTTGTACCAGTAGCGAAAGCACTAGCACAGCAGGGAAACTGGGCTCAGCACCCTGCTGGGACGGTCCCCAGCGCTATCCCCGCACAGCCCCTCTGCCCGCAGCGTGAGCCCCCCCACACCTACACCACTTGTCACCTGCCTGGTGGTTTATAAAACTTTAAAGCTAATGGTGTAATAAACTCCAATAATGATATTGCAGCTGTACCGGGGCACCCTGGGATGAATACATTACGGGAGCTGCAGCAGTTAGGCAGGGAGGGCAACATCGGGGCTGGGAGATGCTCCAGCCAGTACCGTGGGAGATGGTCAAGCCCACCCCGGGCCCTGCTGTGAGCAGGGCACCCCCCTGCTTTGCTCCCTCCCAAGTGACAACCAAGCAAAGGCGACTGGAGGGCGGGCAGCCCACCTTGGACACAGTCCTCCCTGATCGTGAGCCAGACCAGGAGACCTCCAGAGGAAAAGGAGTTGGGGGGAGCATGGCCCCCTAAGGCAGCCTACCAGCAGTTTCTGACTCATGGGCAGGGGATGCTCGGGTGGACGAAATGGGCTGAGCCTGGGGGACCACCCTGCTTCCAGTGGTGGGAGGCTCCCATGGCACTGGGGTGAGTCCTGGCTACCCTGTGCAGCCCCCGAGCACTGGCCAAGTGTCCCTGTCCTGCCTCGACAGTGCCAGCCCCGGCACACACCCATCAGGGCTGGCATGCTGGCATGCACAGCTGCATGTGTGGATAGCAGTGCTGCTGAACACAGCTGTACAAGCACAGCTGGCACAGCTGGGAGGGCATCTCATAGCCAAGGGGACATGCCCAGAGCTGCGTCTTGCCAGAGGGGCAGGGTACAGATGGGTGCAGCCTTGCTGTGGCACGCAGGGAGGATGAGAGCCTCATCCCACCCCAAACAGCCCTGATCCTGCACCAAGGAGCAGGTTTCTCCTGCGCTGGCATGGGAGCAGAAGGGTGGTGGATGCCACAGGGATGGAGCACGGCACAGCAGCAGCAGGGAGCCCATCACCAGGCTCTCTAGGCACCTCTGGAGAGGTGCAGCTTGTGAATAGCCCTGGTGCAGGGCACAGGTAACACTGGCACCCCAGCAGCACCCACACTGGGTAGGGGGGCTGGTACCCACCCACCGCAGCTCCTCCATCCCGGCCCTGGCCCCCAGGGATGTGAGGAGTTGGATGGGAGCATGCCCAGCCAGCAGAGCATGCAGATCCGCTCTTCATGCTCTGAGAGACATCGCTCCGCTGCTCTCTCACATTTGGCTGCGCCCGCAGGCTCTCTCCTGCCTTGTCCCTTGCAGCCACTGGCACCCGGTGCCCAGGCAGTGCCCTGTGTCTCTTCCTGGCCCTGGACCACTCCTCCTGCACCATCCGCAGCCCTCCGCCCAGGCAGCTCCTGCTTGCTTTTCCTAAAAACAACAGTCATAAACAGCCAGCAGAGCTGCCTCAGCGCAGCTATAGGGCTGAGGTTTTAAATGCACCCAAGTCAGGAGTTTGGAAGTTATGGGTCCCCGAGCAGCCGTAGCTCAGCCGCGTGGTGCCCATGATGGCCCAGTGCGCGCACAGCTGCCGCGCCGTGGGCAAGGGGCAGAGTTAGCGTTACCATGGGAACCATCGCTCCCCTTTTCCTGACATCCGTGTGATTAAAACCCCGACCTTAATGCCGCAGCCCCACCAAAGGCGTACGGCACGGGGCACCCTGCCTGCCCCACCCTGGGCTGCCGGGTGAAGGGGCTGGGAGCCAAGTCCAGGACTACCCCTGCCCCTCGGCCGCTGGTGGAGAGGCGACAGCTGGACTGCGTCTGCAGGGGGGAGTGGGAATTCGGAGGATGCCACTGGGAAGTCCCGATGCCAGCTCCACAGCCCAGCTCCTGGTGCTGGGATCCATCCTGGCGACAAACCCTGGAGCCAAGCACACCATGGGCACAGCGCACAGCTGGCCACCGAGCACACCGCATCCATCAGCCTCATCACGGGCCACAAGCGCTGATGGCACAGCGAGCACCGCCTGCTGCGGAGCACATGGATAACAGCAAACATGCCGTGTGTGCTGTGCCAGGCACGGCAGAGCCGGGCGCCCTCATTGCCCTGTGTGCCACAAATCCCAGGCACGCTGCTGGCACCAAGTGTGGAGCACGCTGCAAACACCAAGCACCTCGCTGGGCTCCATCCTGAGCACGCTGGGAAGAGGGAAAGCATCCGACTGCCAAGCATCCTGGAAGCGTCGACCCCAAACGCGACACCTTCAGGCACTGAGTGCCAGCTCCTGGCAAACAGGCGGCTGACACCAAGCTGAGAGCACCGACGGTGCCACAGGCGCTGCAAACTGCACTGTGAGCACGGGATGCACGTCGGGCTGTGAGCGCGGAGTGCGCTGCAGAGCGAGCCTCGGCAGGGAAAGCACGGGCTGATGGCCGTGCTAATGTGAGAGCCAGCGCTAGCAGCGCGCACAGAGGATGCTGCAACTCCGAAGCGAGCTGGCATCTGGCACCAAGCACAAGCTAAACAGCAGAAGTGCCGCTAACGCTGTGCAACAAGCTCTGTAAATAGTGAAGGCATTAGGAAGCTTGTACCGACTGCACCATGGGCTGCGAGCACAAAGCACACAGCAAGCGAGCAGGGCAAGCGGGCACGCCTCCGAGAGCCAGCCGGGAGCTGCAGGCACCGCAGGCTGAGCCCACCCCAAGCACTGCGCACGGCACTGGTGCTGAGCGCCGGCTGCAGTGCCAGAGGTCTGCTGTGAACCCGAACACCACGGGGACCAAAACACTGAGAACACCGCAGAGAGCAGGCCGGAGCGAGCACTGACTACGCTGCAAATGCCAAATCTAGCAGGCGCCGGGCGCACTTTGAATACGAAACTCTGCCTGCAGAGGTGGCTGAGCGCTTGGCAAACACGAAACCACAGTTGACACCAAATGCCGAAGGCGCTGCAAACAGCAGCAGCGGCGGGTCCCAAACCCGAAGCACACTGCATGTGCCGAGCACTGCCGACACAGTGCCAGCACTGTGCAAATAATGACGATGCCACAGGTATTAAGTGCTGAGCACTCTGCAATTATCAAGCAAACCGTGGGCATCAAGCACTGCGCACACCACAACCGCAAACACACTGCAGGCACCAATTTGACAAATACACTCCTGATAACAAGCGCGTGGCTGGTGCTGGGGGCGCCGAAAAGAGCCATGCGAGTGTGGGTACAAAGTGCCACAGGCTACTGCAGACACCAAAGCTGGCGCGGGGACCGGGTATGCTGCCTACATCAGCTCAGGTGTTGTGAGCATTGCAAATGCCTGACAGAGCATGGGCACTGAGTGCCAACCAAATGCTTTTCTGGCTCCTTGTTTTGTGCTGCTCTCTGAATCAGAAAGGTGCCAAATGCATTGCAAACACCAAGCAGATGCAGAGACCGAGCACCCCACGCTGACCTCCGAGAGCTGGGCACGCTGCGCACACCATCCCTCTTCCGACACCCTCCTCGAAGCCTGCTCTGCAAGCACCAGGCTCGGCAGTGGCACCCAGCCCTGGCACGCTGAGTGCCACAAACCTGCCCCGGGGTGCCCAACAGCTGACCAGCAAGCCGCTTTCAGCCAGCGCTGAAGGACAGGGGGGGTGAAGGCAGCCCTGCTGGCCCCACGGCTCCCCCACCCCAGGGTGCGGGGGGTCCCACCTGTCTCTCAGGGAGCGACAGCCGTGCAGGAGGGCTGGTGGTGCGGCGCGTGCCGGTGTGCTCAGGGCCTGTTATTTCATTTTCACTTGTCCCATCCCATTAGCACAGCTGTCTGCCACCAGAGAAGGGAAAATTGATGCTAAACGGGATATCAATTTATCATGGAGTGTGTCACCCGCCGCACGGCTCTGCCAGCCGAGCAGCAGAGACGCGCTGCACCAGCCAAGCAGCACCTGTAATTAACAGCTCGTCAGCCTCCCCCGCGCGCTGCAGCCTGGGCACACCAGCCGGTGGGTGCGGCGCGGGGAATCCCAGCTGGGTGCCACCCTCCGCCCCCGGCCGGGTCCCCAGCATCCTTCTTGGGGGGGCCGCCTGTGCCCACTTCCCACCCCGCTGCCAGGGATGGAGGCAGCCGGCAGGTCGCATGTGGCTGTGCCAGCCCATGGGATACTTGGAGAGACGTTTGTCCCCTGTCCCACCCCTGCCTCAGCCGTGTCCCCGCCCTGCACTGATGCCTGGCTGCTGAGGTGTCCCGGTGCAAGGCAGAGCCGTAACTCAGGGTGACGGTGCCCGGTGAGTAACAAGCCAGGATCCCAGCTCCCGAGCGTGAGTTACGGCTGCTGCCTGCGCTCAGTGAGACATCAATCCTGGCGGGCAGCAGGGATAGAAACGTAGCGTTCAGCGTGCCGGGAAGGGGCCGCAGGACGGGCCATCAATCCTGGGCAGCGGGGTGGGATGCCAGCACAGGTAGGGAGCGGGAACGGCTGGAGGGCACCCAATGGGGACACCCCTGCCCATGTCCCCATGTCCAGCCCCCGTCCCACTGAATGTCCCCAGCCCCATGGTGAAAGCAGGACATCATGCCCAGACCACAGCAGGAGGGATGTGTCAGATGTGGCTTCTCCCAGCCCTGGGGATGCCAGTGGCTGTTCTCTGGGAAAGGCAGGAGCAGGAGAGAGGGAAGAGGCCACTGGGAAAGACTGTCAGAGCCCAGAACAAGGTCCCAACCCAGCACTGGCCAAAACCTCCGAGGGTTTTTCCATGAGCAAGGTCTCCAACCCTGCTACTCCGGGCTGCTCAGTGGTGCCCCCACCATCCCCCAGTGCCATACTGGGGTGCTGCCGCTGCACCATCCCTTCCCCACCTGGTCCTGGCAGGAGAGGGACCAAACAGCCCCCCAGCCGTGGTGGGACACTGCCACCCCCGTGCCCTGGCCGGGTGGTGCGGCAGCGGAGCAGCAGGCAGCGGGCGAGCAGGGCAGCCGGGGGAGCCCAGGCTGTTTGTTGCTTTGATGTTAAACACCCAGAGATGAAATGCGTGCCCCGGGGCTGGGTCCCTTGCAGCCAGCCGGGCTGGCCAGCCTCTGGCTGCGGAGCCGTGCCAGCGCTGGGGCCGATAATTGGATGCATGTTTCTTCCAATGAGTTTGTATCATTTTTATGTAAATTTGACATTTTCCTGATGTTCTGTAATGTGCACAAAGCAAGTGCCGCTCCTGCCGTCGGCAAAGCCTATTTCCTTCCTGTCTGAAGTGCTGTGTTGATTTAAGGGCCTGCTAATACGCGCAGCCGGGCCCCCCCCCGTGCACATGCACGTGCCCGCACGTGGCTCACCGGCTCCGATCTCTCTCCATCAGCCTGGCGTGCAGCTCCCGGCTGCCCAACCCCATGTCCCACCCAGGGCCAGGGCCGTCCTGCACCGGCACAGCATGGAGCTGGGCTCCCCGGGGCAGCAGAGCACCTTCTTTCTCCATCTCACGTGCCACCAAATCCCTCGGCCGGACACCTCTCAGCTGTTTGGCTCATCCTGGAGGAGGTGAAGAGGTGCCTCTGCGCCCTGGCATGGCGGGGGCATCACCAGCAGCCCCCGCAGGGCTCTTTCATCTCCTGGAGGATGGCGGGAGGAGATCAGAGCCCTGAAGACAGAGGGAGAAGGAAGCAGACGGCAACCCGAGGGGCACCTTTCTGGCAGCGCGGGGAGGTGCTGCTAATTAATTGCGCACCCAGGGCTGCAGGGGACTGCACAGGGGGAGCTTTGAACTCTGCTGCTCTGAGAGCTGCCGGAGGAGGCAGGATGGATCTGCCCGGGCATCCTGGACTGCTCCTGGGTAGGGGTCTGTGCATCCCGGGCAGCAACGGTGGCACTCGGGAGCCCTTCCCAGGGGTGAGGGCACCCACGCTCCCGCGTCTCCTGGCTTTTTGTGCCGCACAATTTTCCCGGGCTCTGTCTGCGGTGCAGGCGAGCGGGTTTCAAAGGCAGTGCTGCTATTTAAAGCCCTTATTGTTCGCGTCCTTGACACCAGCAGCTACATCCTGCTGTCGTTCGATGCGAGCGCATCCTGGCCCGGCCAGCCAGAGGAAGGCAGCTAATGAAGAGCAAGTGCAAAGACGCCTCTTCTTTGTCCTGATCACAAAGCGGCTTCCCAAACAGTCCCCCTCCGCCCTCCGCTGGGTGATTATTTATAGCTCCCCTTCCCCAGGGCACGCCGGGAGTTTCCTCCAGAGAGCGATGCCCTGGGATCCCTTCAATGGGCTGCAGGGATGAAGGCTATCTGGCCCTGTGGCCCTGGGTGCTCCTTACAAAGATGTCCTGTCCCTGTCTGCCCCCATGGCCGGGTCAGCCAGGGCCATGGAGAGGGTGGGCTCCCCCCAGGGTCAGCTCCCTGCCCAGCCGGCAGCCTTGGGGGGCTTCTCCATCGCTGCCTCCCTCCTCTTTCTCCCCGCGGGCGGCCACACCTCTGCCTCAGCCGCTCCCCTGCCCACCTCGGGTGCAGGGATGCGTAGCTGCGGGACACAGCAGAGCGCTGGGTGACTCAGCCGAGCCCCCCGTGCCCAGGGGCAACCTGCCCACCGGCCCCCCCTGATCGCAGCAGGCATCTGCTGCACCCCCGTGCCAGGCGCTGCTCTCTCCGGCAAGAGGCTTTGACAGGAAATTAATGTCCCCCGCGGCACCTGTGCCGGCAGCACCCACGGTGCCGAGAACGTGCCCGGCATGGCAACCCAGGCTGGGGGGGCTGGGGCAGGGGTACCTGGGGCATGGGGGCAGGGAGTGGGGGTGTGTGCCGCGTGGGAGGCAGGGGTGGGGATGTGGAGGGAAGGAAGTGTCCCCTGGGCACTAAGCCACTGTCACTGCATCCGGCATCCAGAGCCAGGCAGGGAAATGCCACCTGCAGGCAGGGCAGTGCCGTGGCTGAAGGGGCTGGAGAGGCGGCTCTGGAGGAGAGCAGGTCTGGAAGCTCTGTGCAGAGTCCTCAGCCCCTT
>VWZL01002598.1:65355-76958 GCA_013396915.1 Stercorarius parasiticus | reverse complement strand
ACAGACACACCAGCCTCCGCATCCCATCCCACTGCCCCACCGTTGTTCCCCCCATCCCCTCACACCCCCCCCAGCCCCGCGGTACTGCCTGCGTCCCAGACCCCTGTGTCTCCTCCTGCTACCGGTTGGGAAGGTAAAAAAAAAAAAATAAAAATTAATGATTATTAGGAAGAGCTAAAGCGGAATTGCAAATGTTATTTCTCCAGTAGATGGATGATAGCGGGGTGGATGATGGATAGCTGGATGGATGGATCTCTCTCCCTCCAAGCTGTAACCCCCTTCCAATCGCTCCCTCCGGAGCGCTGCTGTCACCTTGTCTCTGCTCAGAAGGGCTTTTACTGGCTCACTGGGGGATGCACGAGAACAGGTTATTAATACATGGAGAGGGGGATGGAATCCATTTGACTTGAAAATAGCTGAGAAACTGAANCACAGACACACCAGCCTCCGCATCCCATCCCACTGCCCCACCGTTGTTCCCCCCATCCCCTCACACCCCCCCAAGCCCCGCGGTACTGCCTGCGTCCCAGACCCCTGTGTCTCCTCCTGCTACCGGTTGGGAAGGTAAAAAAAAAAAAATAAAAATTAATGATTATTAGGAAGAGCTAAAGCGGAATTGCAAATGTTATTTCTCCAGTAGATGGATGATAGCGGGGTGGATGATGGATAGCTGGATGGATGGATCTCTCTCCCTCCAAGCTGTAACCCCCTTCCAATCGCTCCCTCCGGAGCGCTGCTGTCACCTTGTCTCTGCTCAGAAGGGCTTTTACTGGCTCACTGGGGGATGCACGAGAACAGGTTATTAATACATGGAGAGGGGGATGGAATCCATTTGACTTGAAAATAGCTGAGAAACTGAACTGCACTTTTAAGATCTGCTTTTAATCAGAAGGAAAAGAAGAGAAGTTTGAACAATTAAGGAGTAATGAAGAGCTTCAGAAAAAAAAAAAAAAACACCTCTCTGAAGATTAGCTAAGATTTTTACAGCACTTGGAGAATTTAAAGAGCTATGCTGGTATCGAGCAAAATGATACAAATATTCCCTGTTGAAAAATCACAGGCGGTGGGAGCGACGGTGAGTGCCGGAGCCTGGATCGTCCGCAGGCAGGCACGGCGCCGGCTCGCTGTGAGCAGCGATGCTGCGCTGAGGGCAGACAGCTGGCAGCAGCAGGGCTCACCCCGCGGCCCCTGCCCGCCAGAGGTGGCCAGGAGGGACCCCCCGGCTTGGCTGTGGATGGAAAGCCATGGGAGAGGCTTGCTCTGGGCACGTGGCTGCCGTGGCCGGGCCAGACCCATCCCAGCCACTCCAAGCTCTCAGTGAGGGGAGCAATCCCCCATGGATTTGGGTTTCTGAAGGCGCATCCCTGGAGGAGAGAGCATGGAAAAGTCTCCTTTTGGTAATCCCATGGCACACCCATGGGACAGGCATCCCAGACATCAGCATCCCCCACCCCGAGCTGGCCCCTGGTCCCCGAAGCCCAGAGATCGGCCTGTCCATCCCCGGTATGCTGGTGGTGCTCCCTACCGGTACCTGCCGGGGGCCCGTCACCAGGAGGGGAGCGCGGGGGCTGCACAGCCGTGCACAGCAGCAGCTGGGTAATTTTCATGCTAAGTGAAAAGTAAAGTGCACAGACTCTTTATTAGAGCGAGCACGGTGCGGGGAACAATGAAGGCAGTGATGATCGTTAACTTTCTAATCGGAGGAGAAAAGTCCTCAATGCAATTTTTATGGTAATAACATCGACACTAAAGATAATTGCTCCCCGCGTCGCGCTTAGCGCCGGGAAACTGTTTGGGAAAAAAACATTAATTTGCAGGAACTGAGCCAAAGTTTCCTTAAGGCAGCTGTTCCCTGTGCCACCCTGCCCCCAGCTCAGGCTGGCACTGCCCAACGGCCGACCCCCTGCCCATGCCGGCACCCCTCGCCCCTCTTGCTGGCCAAACTGGGCTTGTACCACACTGCTGCTGGCCGGTGGCACAGGGCTCTCCCGGCATCGGTGCCTGGGGCTGGGCTCAGCTCAGCAAGAGATATCGGAGGCGGTGCAGCCCACCGCTGCGGTGGTGGAAGAGGGCCAGGAACATTTCGGGCGACGTGATGGAACAGCCATCGTGCTGCGGCAAAGGGGGACGGGCAGGGCTGCCCCGTGTGCCGGGACCGCCGACGGCAGGGAGGGATGGGAGCGCTCGCGCTCCCTGGGGAATAATAAACGCAGGAGAAATTACAGCCAGGTGACATTTTAACGAGCCGGCGTCCTGCGTGGCATTAATATTCCAGGGGCTGCAATTCCCTGGCGGGCGTTTGAGAGATGAAAAAAAAAAAAAAAATCCCAGCCCAGTAAAATCAAATAAATAAATCTCTGCCTAAGCGTGGCATCTCCCCCGCCCCCGGCACAGAGCGGGCGGCACATGGTGTGATTTCCCCTGTGATCCCCTGCCGCCGAGCAAGCAATCGGCTCGTCTTTGAGCACGGCGGCAGGATGATTTATCCCGGCTCCCGGTGCCCCGGCTGGGGCGAGAGCGCGGGGCCAGGGATGATGCATTGGGCAGGAGCAGAGGTGGCAGCGGGGGGAAGGCGGCGGAGCAGGGCGCGCACACAGGCCACCACTCAATCCTAAATTAATTTTAATATTTGACAAATCAAATCTACTTAGGTGAGCCATGGGCCGTGCGAGGGAGATTTATGAGGGTTTGGGGCTGCCGGCTGCGTGTGTAGCCCGTGTTCACTGCTGCCCGGCGGGGCTCCGGCACTCACGGCATCGCTAATTCCCCCCTCCCCAGGGGCAGGGATACAGCTGGCCTGTCCAAGCGGCGTGACAACGGCAAGAAAAATGTCCTGGCCTCTAAGTCCTGGCATATTAGGCTGGCAGGAGTGATGGGCCCTTTGCCTGCCCCAGCTCTGAGCCCGCCGGCAGAGCTGGCAGCCATGGCACAGCACCGGGCATGGCTGGAGGCGGTACCCGCTGCCCGGGATGTCCCCGTGGGAGCTCCGGCTGAGCCAGGGAACAACAGCCAGTTCCAGCGTGATGGAGGCTGCTCTCCTCCCTGCGGGGCTGGAGCAGTTTCCCATGGGCTGGGGGGCAATTATAAACCCGTGGGCCGAGGAGCCATGCTGGGAGCTGGAGGGGGTGCGTGGGGTGCGCAGAGCCGTTCCCCCGCAGGGTCATTTCAGTCCCAGCTCCACCACCCGCCCGCAGATTCATGGGCCCCTGGAGGTGACAGGAAACCTGATAGGTTTTAAGACAGCAACATGCCCTGAATCTGCAAGGTGCCTGAGCAGGCGAGGCAGGGAATCCAAAATGTTTACAGCCTCAGGGGACACGGCAAATGTGGAGCAGGGAAGGCAGGCTGGGCTGCCAGGGACGAACCGGCCGTTCCGGGGAAAGACCATCAGCATCCCTGCTGTGCCATTGGAAATCCTTCTCTCAGCACAGGCATCTCCCCAGCAGCTCTGTGGGACCGGGGAGGGGGGCACTCAGGGAAGCCCAGTACCCCCGTGCTGGACCTGCTCCTGCGGCAAGGCGGTGATGCTGGAGAAAGGTCTTCAACGCTTTCTGCCCCGGTGCTGCTCACTCTTGCCCATGGGTGAGGACCAGATTGTAGTTTTTTCTTCTTTCTGACTCCTTTATTCGGCACAGGTGGGTTGGCTGTGCCTGAGAGCCGCAGCAGGTCAGGCAGCCTGTCCAGCTCCTCCGGTAGCCAAGAGGCAAGCAGTGTGCAAAGCCCGGGCCAGGTCAGAGCCCTGTCTGGCTCTGCTGCCTGCCCTGCCTGTGCCTCCCCCAGCTCCCATTCTGCCGATGGCAGGGTCCTCTGTCTGCCCCAGGAGAGCCGGAGAACAGCCAAGGGCCACAGGAGGGATGTGAGATACGGGAGAGACATCCTGTCCGCAGGGATCACACGCACGCCTATGCCCAACAATTCTTACAGTATAAAACAGAGACCTCAGAGGTCTCAAAGGACTTCAAGGAATGTCTACAAGTTGCCTGGTCCAGGAGGGACAGGCTGTGAGAGGTGATGTTTCCAGCCCCTGCCTGTCCCTGTGCTTGGCCAGGCTCCTGGCTGGGTACTGGGGCCAGCTGCTGCATCCCAGCATGTCCCTGCAGAGTGGGAAGCAGCAGGATGGATGGAGGGCTGTGCATCCAGGCCTGTGAGCCTATGGCAGTCCTTCATCCCCGAGAATCTTATGTGGTTCCTGATGGCTCTCTCCAGCCCAGCTCCGGCCCCACGGGTGCCCCATCCCCAGCAGAGGCAAACCAGCACCATCCCCGGTGATACACGGTCCACGGGAAGGTGGGGCGACTGGTTTGTGGACACCGTGTTACGGCTGCAGCTCTCAGCAGAAGCGTATGCTCTCGTAAAATATCTACATTTGGATGCAGAGATTTCCATGGATCCAAGAATGCTGTGCCGATAATTAAACATCTGCTCTGCATTTGTCTGCCTTCCTGCCGTGACGTCGCTCCAGCCCCGGCTCTCCCTTCCCTGTCCTCCGGCAAACACTCTGGACCGGGATGGCATCCCCTGCTCACCTCTCTGCCCCAGCTGGGGGGCACAGCATCCTCGGCCATGGGTGCTGGGAGAGAGAGGGCAGCTCTGGGCGCCCCTGGGAGCAAATAGCAGCTCCACTGCCAGCACCCACAGTCTTCATGGGGCTGCGAAGCTGACAGCCTGCCCTGTGGCTTGTACCAGCCCAAACAGTTTCACCGAGCCCCGCCGTGCATTGCCAGGCAGTGCTTGTCCATGCATGGTCCCTTGGGCTGAGCAAGTAGCTGCCACCACCATCCTGCAACCAGGAGAGCATCAAAACAACCTCCAAATTGATCTCTGAGATTCTCCTGCAAGCCCCAGTCACGTCCTGCTAGGAGCAAACGTCCGCTCTAGTTACTGTCTCCTAGGAGAGCACTGAGGGCTTCAGGCTGTCACAGGAGGAGCAGACCCAAACATGACATCTCCATGGAGCCCGGGGTACAGCAGGCAGGGCCACAGCGCTGCCGAGCAGATGGCACCGGGGCCTGGATCGATGGAACCCGGCTGGGCCCCATGGGGGCTCTCACAGCTCACACAGGACTGGGCTGGCGGTGGGATGAGCGGGGACAGGAGTGGGTCCAGCTGTGGTCCCCCTTGCCCCAGATGTGCCTGCAGCCCTGCCCAAGCGCCCAGCAGGGCTGAGTTGAGGTGGCTGCATGCTGCCCTCATGGTTGGCCCCAAGGGACCGCATCGTGCCCACCTTGTCCTCCCTGCCTGGCCACTGGCAGTGAGCTTGGGCACCCTTGGTGCCATGCCAGCCAGCCGGGCACTGCTAGTGGCTCTGCCCCGGGGCCCACAGCCTGGTGGGGTGTCAGCATCCTTGGGGACAGCATCCTGCCAGGTGCCACCCTGAGGTGGGCACAAGGATGGGGGATGCTCCTGGGGTGCACTGCAGAGCCCGGGGTGCAGCACCCCAGGACACCCCAGCCACCCGTCCCCGTTTGCCAGCACTGCCCTTCATGTCAGCAGGGCAGCCCCATCTCTTGTCCTCTGCCTGCTCCCTGCCCTCGCCTCCCGGCCCCCATGCTGTTTTGTCACACCTGTCACCATGGCAAGGGAGAGATTAGCCGTAGACCCTCCGCTCCCGCCCCAAGCCACTGATTCATATTCATGAGACTTCAAAGCATCTCGCCCAGCTCCCCTGCACCAAACCTAATCCTCTGCTGCAGCACCGTGCCAGCAGCCCTCACTCGCAGCGCGGGGCCAGCAGCTGGCAGCCCCAGAGCCCTTCTGCCCTGGCCAGTGGTGGCCACACACCCATGCACCCACTGTTCCCAGTCCCCCATGGCAAGCCTGGCCCACGATCTTGGGGGGATGCTCTGTGCCATGGGGGTGCTGCCATGGGATTCAGGAAAAAGCAGAGGTTGGCAGCGCAGAGGTGATGGATTGTGTGTCCTCACCTGCACCCATCTGTCCCTCCGCCCCTCCAGAGGAGAGGGCTGTGCCTGGATCGCCAGCCCAGCAGCATCCCTGCATGGATCCTGGAGATACGACCAACAACCTTTTGTAGGGGCTAATTGGTGCCGGCGCCCCACGGCCCCCCCCGCCATGTCCCCTCCGCAATCAGCAGCCAGCAGGCATCAGGCTATTCAGGGGCGGTCGGGCGTGCAGAGCACGGCCTCACCGGGCAGCCTGCCTGCTCCCGACAGGGATGGATCCTGGAGCAACACTCCACCAGAGAAGTGGCCAGGAGCATGATGAAGGCCATGGCATTTGGAGGCACGGGCAGGACCAAAGCAAGCATCTACCCCCAGCCTGCCCTCAGAGAGTGGTGGGGCAGAGGAGGGGAGGAGGAGGCATCCAGGGGTGCCCTCCCATCACCCCGCTGCAGGCAGGGCTGCGGACCACCACAAGCGCTGGCGTTAGCTGGGCCACCTCCACATCCAGCTCATCTGCTCCACGGCAGGATCACGCCGGGCTCAAACACAGCCGGCCCCGCACGGAGAGCTGGGAGCATCATGCCACCCGCTGGTGCTGGTGCCGGGAAGGTGCTGGCTCGGCACAGGGGTCCTGGCGGCAGGCAGGCGGGCGGGCGGCAGGTCCCCCATGGAGCTGTCTCCTCCAGATGGCGAAGGCCATTAGAGCCACTCTCGCACGCACGGAGCCATAAAGTTTATGGGCCTCATCATTTAGCTGTAATGGAAATAGTTAAATCTGTCTCTGTTTAAGCAAACTCTGTCCTCGCGGGAGCGCTTGGCGCAGGCAGGCGGGGGACTCCAGCGGGTGGCGGGTGCCTTTGCTCGCCACCCGCCTCCAGGGCAGCCAGATCACCCAGCCCTGGCATATCCCATCATGCCAGGATGAGGACAGGCATGTGGCTCAGGCGTGGAGGCTCTCCCTGCACTACTGTCCCTGGTGCCTCAGTTTCCCCTCGGTGCAGAGAAGGTCAAAGTCACATTTAGGGCGACCAGACAGGATTTGGGACAATGCAAATTCCCTGCCAGCGGGAGGCGAGAGGCAACGTGTCAGCAGACGGGCAGAGAGCACAGGGAGCCGCAGGCAGGATGATCCCTGCCTGCTTCAGGGCACCTCCAGCTGCGCAGGGACTGGGGTCACGCAGGTGCTTTGGCCCAGCAGCCCTCGGGCAGGACCCAGCCTGGAGCCTGCCGGAGCCCATTGCAGGGGGCAGAAGAGGATGTGACACTTTGAAAGCCACTGTTGATCCCTCACCAGGCACTCCCAGGAGCTGGGTATGAGCGGGATATGATCCCAGCACTGCCCAGGCTGTCCTCAGCTCCTGAAGCAGGACTGGAGCAGGGAGAAAGGGGAGAGCAGCACCCCATTGTGCCTCGCAGCACCCCTCAGCCCCAGCCCGGGGATGGATGGAAAGCTGGACCCCTGGGTGGGGAGGCTGCCAGCATGTTTATGGAGGGCCAGCTTCTCCCTGTCATCACACGGAGCAGATAGGGGTGCTGACCCCAAAGCAGTAGGACAGGGTGGCAATGCCTGCCCCACAGGCAGGGTCTCAGCTCTGCACCCTGTGCGACCTCCCCCCAGCCCCTCATCTCAGCCAGGATGGGGTGAGACCCTGGGGCTGCCCCCACCACTGGTGCGGGTCTCCCCACCCATGTTTCGCCATGGTGGTGGTGGGAGCTACCCCCTCCCCAGCATGCAAAGCATGATTAATTACAGAGTAAGTCATTAATATTCACAGCTAATTAAAGATCCTTATCATGAATAATGGCACTCACTCTCCAAATTATGGGACAAGGATGGAGGAGGGGGGAAAAAGGCCTGTGGGGAGAGGGGACTGCAGAGGGGCAAAGCTCTGGGGCAGGGGCACGAGGGGGAGCAGAGGCACCCTCCGTGCGGGGTGTCTGGGTCTGGCACTGCCCTGGTCGGGGGTGCAGTGATGGGCAGGAGACAGGGCAGCGGGCAACGGGAAAGACATGGGATCTGGTCACGCTGGAGCAGGGGCCAGGCAGCCCTGGGGACTCCAGGCAGACCTGCCCGTGGGCCTCTAACCTGCCCACCCCAGCATGCGGGGGTCCCCTTTGTGCTGTCCCATTCTCCCCATGGAGCAGGGACTGTCCTAACCCAGCTGGCACGCAGCCCCCAAACCGAACTAATCCCAGAGCGGGGCTGGGATGGGGCTGCCTGGTCCCCGGGGAGCAGAAGGGAGGGGAGGGCACCGGCACTTTGCCTGAGCTCCTGTTATACAAATGAAAGGTTTTTAGTGGGAAAGACTCCGGGAGAGTAATACATCTCCCATATTGATCGCAGGCCAGGGACCAAGGCACGGCTTAAACAGTAATTGATTTCTAGCCGCCGAGATGTGTTGGGGAGCATTGATTTAACAGCACTGCAGACACACTGCTACTAATCTGATTAAAGTATTTAGCAGAAATGTTATTCTTTTAAAAAAAAACAGAGAGAGGTGATGGTGCTGCCTGGGGCCGGGGGGCCGAGGCAGGGTTGTGGAGTGGGGGCAGCTGAGCACCCCGCCGGTGGGGGCCTGGGGACAGGTCTGTGCTCACACCCCGGCAAGGGTCCCACTGCCTCAGGACACGTCTCCAGCCAGCTGTGCTTGCAGCCCTTCCTGGCAGAGCTGCCAAGGACGCGTGCGAGCCCAGCAGAACGTGGACGAGGCAGGGCCAAGGACATGTGCTGGGAGCACGGGCGACACGTGGGCAAGTGCCCAGCCAGCTGGGGACAGAGCAGATGTGGGATGCGGTGGAGGCAGCCGGCAGATGTGGCCCTGGTTGGAAGCTGGTTTGGCTGATGGAGCGGGCGCGTGGCCCACACCGGTGCTGCAGCAGCCAGGGAGGTGCAGGAGCCGAGGTCTGGCAATGCCCGCAGCCCCAAGGCCCAGCTCCCCGCAGCCTCCCAGGGCAGGGAGGAGATGCTGAGCCAGTGGACCATGCACACTGCTGGCCCCACGGCCATGCAGCATCCCATGCATTCCCCTTCCCCGCCTCGTGCCCTGCCATGGGCAGTCAGGCTGTTGTGGGGAGCTCTCACATGCCATCCCCTCCTGTCCCCGTCTGCTCCACTGCTGAGAGAAGGGATGGATGCTGCGCTGGTGGGGACGGGACTCCCCCGCGCCATTCCCAGCCCCCACGGAGAAGCACCAACTGAGCAGGTGGAGGGGTTCCTGCCACTCCCCATCACACACATCAGCCCAGTTAATTAACAGGCGATATCAAACAAATAAATTATTCCTGCTTCCTATTGATTCTAATTTACTGGCCCCTGGAGAGCCTGGGCTTGTTTATCCCACCTGTCACCCCTGCTTAGCAGCTGCACTAACATCTGCCCCACTCCCTTCACCTCTCCTGCTCCTCCATCTTCAGGGCAGAGCCGGGCATGGCCACGGGGTCCACACTGCCCCATGCCGCTGCCCATCATCCCCTGGGATACAGCTCCATCCCTGTCTGCCTCTTCTCCCGGGGATGGCGGATGCCCCAGTGCCAGCAGCACAGAGAGGGAGCCTGCCTGCCCATCCTTGTGGCACCCCTTGTCTTGGGGATAAGTTTCATCCAGGGATGCCCTGGCCCTGCCAGCCCTTTCCACTCCCCAGTGCCACCAGAAAGCATGGAGGTGCCAGTTCTGGCTGCCCAAGCCCATCCCCGGCTTCCCATGGGCAGCCGGGCACCCAGTCCAGGCCGTGCCCGGCAGGACAGCAGCTGGATTTCCCTGCTGTCCCGGAGAGAGGCCACTGCTGCCCACGCACCAGCCTTTGATGTCTGTCTCATCTGCAGGAGGCTGATCAAAGCCTGAGCCCCTCCCAACTCCCGCCCCTATGGATGCCGGATCAATAAATCAATCCCGGCTCAGCTGCTGACTGCACTGCCCTTTGCTCCTGAGCAGGCTTGGCTGGGAGATCCTGGGGAGGCACAGGGTCCCGACATCCCCCCCTGCCTGCTTTGGGGACTCGGCTCATGGCTGATGCCACACTGGGCTAGTGACATGTCACCCACATCAGCCCAGGCTCTCAGGCATGATGGTGGCAGCTGCCAGCCCTTGGCAGCCAGGATTGCCTCCTGCTTGGGTCTGAGCAGCGCCCAGTGATGGGTCCTGGTCCTCTCCCAGCCAGGGCACCACTGCCCGGTGTTGCCTGCACCCAGATGGGCTTTGCCTGGCGGGAGCCCCCGCATTCGCAGGCAGCGTGTGTACCCTCCTCTGGGCGCAGGGACCTTGGTTGGCTCAGCTGGGGGATGCTCTGGGCAGCATCCTGCCGGCACAGAGCTGAGGGTGAGCTGGATGCAGCCAGAGCAGCCCTGGCCTCACCTCAACTCCAGCAAGCCACCAGCCATGCTGTGCTGGGGCAGCTGGAGGCTGTCCAGGGCCGTGGGATGGGGTTGCATGCATAGCCTGCCAGCCTGCTGCTTTCCAGAACTGGCTGAGCTGGATTTCCTTGTGTTGGAGGGATGAAATCAATCCCGGCCAGATGCCAGTGGCAGGCTGTTTGCCACGTGCCCTTGGTCCGAGCCTGCCCGGAGCCTTTGGTGCTCAGACAGTGGTCGGCTGACATCTGGCTTGGGAAGGGACATGCAGAGCACTGGAGTCACTCTTGGGGACCCTTCCAAGCCCTCGGTGCTGTCTGTCCCTCCCCAAGCCCTCAGACACCCCCCAGGCTGCTCTTCCCTTGCAGAAAACCAAGCAGCAATAGCCCCACTGCTGTGTCGTGGGGTGGGTGAGGAAGAGCAGCAGATGCTGCCAAACCCTGCTGCCAAGGTGGCCGGGTCGGGGGCGGGGGGGGGCTGGCAGGTGACTCACCCCCCTGGATGATTCATCCCAGGCGGCTGGCAGGAGCAGCGGAGAGCCAGGGCGGCTTCAGCTGGGCCCGGATGTCTCGCCTGGAGCCAGCCCATCACGCCGGCCACCAGCCTGGGCGCTCCTCGTAAACGCAGCCCGGCCATACCTGTGCCAGGGAGCCACCAGCTTGCCCACCACTGACCCACCGCCCGCCCTGCGGAGGCCGTGGGGTGCCCGGCGAGGTGGGAGGCTGCAGCGTCCCATGGCGTCGCGCGGCTGGGCGCGTGTGGGAGGAGCGGCTGGCAGCGCCGCAGCCGGGAGATAAGCTTCCCTCTCATCCTCACCGCCTGTGACGGGAGGGAGATTTATGGCTCCGAGCTGCGATTTGTGCGCAGCTCCAGCACACGGTATTGATCACTCCTGGTTGCTCCCGCTGCTCCCTCGCCTCCCAGCCCCTCCTGCCTGGCGAGGCGGGCAAGCCGGCCCTGACTGTTAACTCTTCCTGACCTGGGGACCCCCTGGGACCCGGCACCCCTCTGTGCTGCAGCAGCCGGGGAGACAAGGAGCACCCCAGGTCCAGGCTGGCTGGGATGCCATCTCTCAGAAGAGCAGGGTTTTTCTCAGCTGGGGCTCAGAGCAGGGCAAGCAGGGACCGTTTGGCTGGACTGGCAGTGGGGAGCATCCCTTGTCAAGGGGAGGGGCCACGGGGGCACTGGAGGAGCCAAGGGGACAGGGATGGCAGGCCGTGATAAGGGGACGGTGCGGAGGGGATGGGGCATGGTGCCAGGGATTAGCACTGAGCGTAAGGGTGGTGACAAAGGGACGGTGCCCAGGGGACAGGGTGTGATGGCCACGGGCAGTGCCAAGGGCACATGGGCAGC
>VWZL01002598.1:25439-65194 GCA_013396915.1 Stercorarius parasiticus | reverse complement strand
GCTCCGCGGAGATAATTAAATCCGCTATTTCAGCAGGTTCCGCGTCCCCTGCCAGGCGGATCCGCAATCAGCGTCGAGAGGGCCCGGGGCTCCCCCACCTGCACGCCCTCCCCTCCACCCCACCACCCCTGCACCGGGGGCACCTTGCCTGGCCCTGCCACCTCCGCCTGCCTCAGCTCCCTGTCCACCAGTGTCACCTACCTGCCTGCACCTTTGGGGACAATCCTGGGTGCTGGCGGGAGGGGTGGCACACTCCTGTGTCAGGCAAGTCTCCCCCGCCAACTCCAGGGTCGCAGCCCCATGCTGGGTCCTCCGGAGGGGTCAGCCCCATACCCAACACCTGGCTGGGGGGTGGCACAGACCTCGAGTGCGGGCAGGAGCAGCCCCGCAGCCCCAGCTCCCCATCCACCCCCGGTTCCGACGTTATCATCTTCCCGTGGCACCCGGGGGAACTTTAAATAATTCACGGAGGTGAGCTGGAGTACAGATGCTCCTGCAGGCAGCTGGGTGCGAGCAACCAGGCAGCGGCTGGGTGGCAGAGATAGCAGTGCCGTCCCCATCGGCTGCCCAGGGCCTGCTGGCACCTGCCAGCTGGGAAGGAAGGGCCTGGGCTCAGCATTCACAGAGGAAAAGCACAGAGAGCATCATCCTGAGACAGCTCAGCAGAGGCAGGAGGAGAGCAGGGTGCCCGGGGAGCCCCACACCGTGCTGTCCCCCATGCCCAGCCCTGTGCTGTGCCCCAAGCCCGGCCGGCTCTCCCCCCCGCCTCTCCCCTGTGCCCCCAGTCTCCTGTGCCAGATCCCAGATTGATTCCTGAGAAAGCCTGTTGTTAAGCTGGCAGCTCTGGCTGTAAATTCGGATCAATAATTTAAGGGGGTAAAACTATTCATAGAACATGAAAATATCTGTGAAGGTGGGAATGAAGGTGAGGGTGCCTGGATGACCTGCACAGACACCTCCTGGTCCTGCCAGAAGCCCCAGTGCCACCATTGCCGGTGCGGTGGGGAGAGTGGCAAGCGATGCTGTAACTAATGGCCAGCTGTGCCAGGAGAGGGGAGGGCGGCATCCATCAGGGAACGGGGTTATTGATGGACTCCAAGGATGCTATTACCCGCCAGCCCTGCTATTACACACACCATCACTCAGTGCGTGGCCGTGGCCACCACACCAGCTCCTCGGCAGCGCCTTGGACTGCGCCAGCCAGGAACCCTGCTGGAAAACAGGTACAATTACACGAGACGGCGCCCACCAGGGGTGTTTCGGCTGCAGCCCCGTTACCGGTGCTGCTGGCCACACATTGCACTGATGCCGTTCAGTGCTGCCTGGGTCGTCGTCTAAGTCCCGTGTCCTCAGCCCTGCAGCACTGAGCAAACCCCGTGGCTCATCCCCGCTTCACCCCAGCACCTTCTCCATCCTCTGCAGCCAGCCCAGCTCCATCCAGGAGGCAGGAGGCAACCCCTGCCAGCCCGGAGGGGGGAGTTGTCCTTCCCCACCCGCAGGTGATGCTCTCCTGAGCCGCTGCGCTGTGACACTGAGAGCCCGCTGCAGCCCGACTCATTTCGGAAGGATTAGTCCGTGATCCTCTGCTGCCCACCCTCAGGGAGGGCAGCTCCAGGAAACGGGGAAGGTGAATTTCAGGGAGATTAACCCCGCTCCCCAGCGGGATGGGAAATGGAGGTACATCTGCTCATCTGAATGGAAGGAACAGCCGCCCTGTGGGGGAGCAGATAAAAATAGGCTGACATTTACCTGCCAGCCACGAGCGGGGCGGGTGGAGGGCACCATGGTCAGGCCGTGCCCACTGAGGGATGCAGGCATCTGCTCGAGTGCCAGGCACTCACCGCCCGCCATCCTGCTCAGGCTGTAGGGACAGCTTGTGGCATGCAGCGGTGTGGCTGTGTGCATGCAGGGTAGTGCCCTGGGGTGGCACCGGTGACGGGGAGTCCCACTGCGGCAGGGGTGCGTGCAGGGCATACGCAGGCATTGCCGCCAGGGTGATGGGATGGCCATCTGTGTGCGCCGGGGCTGTGGCGTGCTCAGGGCTGCCTGTGCATGGAGGTGAGCAGCGAGGTGGGCAGCCATGCCATGGGCAGGAGGGTGAGCTCAGGGCAGGGCTGGCGCCTGAGTCTGGATCCCGCTCAGGGACTCATTCCTCCCAGTGGAATGGTAGTGACGAGAACAGGCAGGGCTGGGATCCCTGGTAGAGATGCCCTGAGAAGTGTGCAAGAAAGGTGAAGGAAATGCTTGTCTGCTCGCTGGGCACCCTCCCCTGCAACCAGCAGAATGAAGCATCTTCACCTGCCTGAAGCCCAGCAGCCCAGGCTGCCGGGAAGGGCTGGCAGCACGCTCTGTCCTGCTCGGGAGCCAGGGAATGCTGCAGTGACTGCTCCCACCTCTCCATCTGCCCACTGCAGCCCCTGTCTTCAAATGCACCATGGACCAGAGATGAGCATCCTTCTACAACAGCATTAACATTTCCCGTCAGTGCTGGCAGCTCTTCCTTGGGATGACACTTGCCTCTTCACAGCCATCTCCGAGCAGCACAGACCAGCCGCCCTGCAGCCACAGAGGTCAGGATGCCTCCTCCGGCATTGCTGGCTTGGCATCCCACCACTGAGCAGACCTTGACCTTGCTGTGTGCCCAGCAGCTCTGGGTGCCTGCCCAAGCCGAGGCACAGCAGTCTGGCCCGCAGCTGGTCACCCAGGTCTCCAGGGCTGCAACATTGCCACTGGCACTCCTGTCCCTGGGGCACAGCGGCACCCACCCCTCGCTGGGCCTGGGGCACCCAGCCCAGCCCCAGCAAGCCCGAGCCCAAGCCCTCGCCACTGAGCAGCCAGCGCATGGCTGCGGGTGGGAAGGGTTAACAGCGGTGAGAGCAGAGACTCCCCTTCCTCCCCCTTCCCTGTGTTTTACAGGCCGGAGCTATTACCAGGAAATGTTCCCATCAGCACCATTGATCCCCTTGTTTACAGCCCTGTAATCCTCAGCTGTTGACTCAGGAGCAAAGAGGAGAGAAGGGAGGACATGGGTCTCTCTTGGCCACCGCCTTTGCCCTGCCTGCAACCCTGGGCATCACCTCTGTCCTGCCTGCATCCCTGCGCAATGCCCACCTGGATCCGGCGCAGCGGGGGTGACACGCACCCAAGCCCTGGAGCACCTGGCTGGGCAATGGGGTCTCTGCTGCTGGTGGGGAGACGATGGAGGGTGGCAGGAGCCCAGCTGTGGCAGTGGCCACCGCCCTGCATGAGCTGGGCCCGCACAGGCGGCTGTGGGTCCCCCGTCACTGTCGGCGCTCTCACTGTCGGTGCTCTCCCGGCACGGCTGTGCCTTCCGCCAGCTGCCTGACACCTGGTCGCAGGGCTCCGCGCCGCAGCCCCGCTTTGTTCTCATTAGTGCGATGAGTGGAGCCGTCACGCTAAATTAGGGATCCTCCTGACTCGCAGCTCTGCATCTGCTGGCCAGCAGCGTCTGCCAGCCGGGAGAGCCCAGGCACGGCAGCGGTGGGAGCCTGCTGGGTGCCCCAGGGGGGCTGCAGGAAGGGGTAGGCAGCCCCCCAGGCTGCCCCCCAGCCAGCGCACAGCAGGGCTGGCGTGCCAGCGTCTGGCGTGGGGCACTGTCCTTGCAGAGCCTTGCCTGTCCCTGCCCCTGCGTGTCACCTCTCCCCACCCCAGCGGGGCACGGGTGAGTCCCTGGACCCCTGCGCTGGGGCCACAGCTCTGCCTTACCCCTGGCTAAGCTGGGATGGTGCAAACCTGTGATGGTGCTCGTGTGGCATCCATCACTGGGACTTTCATGAGCTTTTGTAATTCTCCAGCTCTGATAGCACTGGAGCTTGGCCACCTCCCTGTGCCAGTGCCCACAGGCATGTCCCCATGCTGGCTGGGAGGGCAGGATTGTGCCTCCCTCTGCTCACTTACGCTACTGCCTGAGTGAAGCCCACCCCCTGGCCCCTGCTCTGCTGGGACGAGATATGATATGTTTTGCTCCCTTCCAAAGACCTCCAGGCAGGGATTTGCCTCCCTCCCTCCGCAAGCCCTCAGGAGCCCGGCTCTCCCCCAGATCCCACAGGAGGGGTAAGGAGCCAAGCTTCCCAGTCAGGCTGGAGGAAGGCTGCAGGAGTCGCAGGGCTGGGCTCCCCAGTCCGTCCTTTCCCCGTGTCTCTCAGCCTGGCTTCATGGCACAAGCCCTGCTGGAGCATCCGCATCCCGGCTCAGCACATTCCGGCCAGCCCCAACAAACCCCACATCAAACCAGGCAGCCTTACAGCCTCCAGAAACTGGCCCCTAGAAGCTTTCCCCTTCCCCAGTCCCTAGTCATGGGGAGGTAGGATTCCCTTGCCAGCACCCCAGCAGTGCCCCGTGCCATGGGGACTGGCACAGCCCTCCTTGCCCCCCGGCACTTCCCACCACTGGGCACTCACCGTCTGGAAGTCGCTGCCGTTGCACTCCTCGTTGACAAAGGTGCAGCGGACGAGCATCTCGTCCAGGTCCAGCTCATGGCCCACGCGCCCATAAAACTCCTCCAGGTCAAAGGGGCGGCTCTTCTCATCCTCGCTCAGTGCCATCGTCCCCAGCAGAGCCTCCAGCCTGCTCCTCTCCACGCTTTCTGGCACCAGGGGCCGGCCAGCCCCATCCAGGAGACCCAGCATCTCCCCTGCCCAGTACAGGTCGTGGCTGGAGAGCCGTGAGAAGCGGGCAGGGTTGAGGTTGCAGAGCGTGACGGCAGGGAAGGTCTTGTTGCGGGCCACCTCCTCCTCCAGCTGGGTGCTGTGGGGGTACTGGAAGTACAAGCCCACGCACTTGGCGTAGGCATGGATGAGGAGGGCCAGCGAGCCCAGGAAGGCCAGCAGCCACAGCAGGTTGCGGGCGGTGTAGCGCCGGTGCCAGAAGATGTGCTGGATGCCGTGGAGAGTAGAGCGGGCAGCAAACTCCTCCAGGCTGCACGGGTGCTGCTGCAGGGACAGGGCTTCAGGCACCGGGTGCCTGGAGGGACAGCCACCCATGGCAAGGGCTGCTGAGGGTTGGGGGGGACCCCAGGGATGCAGGGGGGGCCTCCGGGCTTCCTCCAGCCACATGCTGCTGCCCAGCTCTGCCTCTCCCAGGGCGCTGGAGGAGGTTCGAGGAGGCGATGACAGGTGCGGTGACGAGTGGTGGCCGGGTTGGGCTGCGCGGCCGTCAGCGTGCGCCAGTGCCGGGGCGGGATCGGTATGGCGTGGCTCTGCCCGAGCAGGGAGCTCGCTGAGTGCCGAGACCACAGCTGTACTTAGCGATCACCACATCCTGCAAGAACTGGAGCCAGAGGCTGAAACATCCTGGAAAGCTCGGGGCATTCTCACCGCCTGTCCCCTGGGGGTGCGGGCAATTAGCTGGAGTCTGCTCGCTTCCACCATCTCAGTGCACTTAGCGTGGGCTCCCTGGGGGGGAAGAGGCGGGCAAACTCCTCACATCCCCTTGCCAAGGAATGTGGGAGCTGCCCTGGCAGGGCTGCACTGGCGCCGGGCTCGGGAGAGGTGTGTGGGCAGGCATGAATTGGGGGGCAGCAGCTCTTTGGCCACGGGCATGGGGGGGACCCCAAGCTCTGCACCGGCCTTGCAGGAGCACAGCTCCAAGACATCAGCCTGGCCAAGGAGCCAAGGTGCCTCTTGTCACCTCTCCCACACCCTTGGGCTCAAGCACCTCTTCAAGACTCCCCAAAAGCTGCGAGGGGTCAGGCTCCCATGAGCCAGGGCGAGGATGGGGGGAGGCAGGGCACTTGGGGGGCAATGGCACGGACCCCAGGGGAGCACTAGGTGCTGGTACCACTTGTGTGCCGCCACAGGGATGCTGCCGGCTCTCCTGCATGGCGCTACCTCAAGGCTGGGAGCTCTGGTGCGGTGCTGGGGCTGGCACAGCTCAGCATCCCTTGCCCTGGAGGTGCGCAGGAAGAGGCAATACCTGTTATGACGCCAGCGATGCAGCTGAGGAAAACAGTTGCTTGTGAGCACTGAGAAGCACCCATGTGCCCAAAAGCTTATCTCCCTTTCTGTAACATCTCAGTTGGTTTAATAAAAGATATTGCCTTTCCCTCCTGGGCTCGCCACGCATGCACACACCTGGGCAGATCCCGCAGCGCTGTTTCACTGGCAGTGCGAGCAGAGCAGAGACAGAGCAGAGCTGTGTCCGTGGGGCTGGGGAGGACAGGTCGGGACTGGGGAGGACACCCAGGCTGGGAGAGGGGGCTGCATTCCCCCACCCTGCTCCCCACATCGGGCAACGCAACCTCCTGGGAAGGAAGATGGGGAAACCATAGGTGAGGATGCCCAGGCACAGGGAGGAGGTGGTACCCATGCCCAGTAGGGCTGGAGGGAGGCGAGAGGGCTGGCCTCTCTCCTGAGGATGCTTGGACCTGGCCGGGCGCCCAGCAGGGACCCAGAATGGAGAGAAAGGCACCGCAAAGCCCCGTGGTGGCTACAGCCAAGGGCCAGGGATGCTGGCCCTGCCCAGCTGTGCTCCCTTGGCCTGTGCTCCCCAGCACAGCTCTAAATCCATTAGCTTTGCATAATTAGATTTTTCTCAATTACCAGATTATGATAATTAACAGCTCATTTGTAGGAGGCAGTGCCTAATCCCGGCATCGCGCTTGGCTCAGTGCCAGCCTGGCTCGCAAGGCTGCTGCCACAGGGACGGGGACAAACACCAGAGCAGGGGTTAGCCCTGCTGGTGGGACAGGCAGCCTCGGGGGTGTTCCTAGGACCCCCCAAAAGCTCTCCACCTCTGGGGACATAGACCTCCCCTGCACTGCCTGGCCAACACAGCCTGCCCGGAGGGGTCAGTCGCCCAAATCGTGGGGGATGAGAGCCCATGGAGGGACAGCATTCGCTGGCAAGGGGAGTCAGCAGGGACTTAGGAGTGGCTCAGCCACCCATGTGGCTCCAGAGATGCAGAAAACATCCTGCGATGTCTCCTCCTACCAGCTGCCACCAAGGGAAACCATGGGAGAGGTTAGCATCGTGGGCTGGGCTGGCACAGCTGCAGTCATTAAGGGGCTTGTTAATGAACTTTCCTAGTCAATAATGTTGCCGAGGAAGGACAGGAGAGCAGGGTAGTGGGAGGCAGCCGCCGGTAAGGTACCAATCTTCATCACTGGAAGGCAGGGCAGTCCAGGCAATTACTGCCCATCAACCGAGCTTCATCCCTACTAAAATACTAGAACAAATATTAAGAGAAAAATGCTTCTGAGGACCTCGAGGGCAGGGAAACGGGGAGCAATAAAGATGTGCTCGGAGCTCACACAGAATAAATCTGCCCGGTCTGACTTGATTGCCTTTTTTGGATAAAATTGCTAAATGAATCGATGGAGAGGAGACAAGAGGTGTGATATATCAGGCTTTTATTAAAGCATTTGATATAGCATCTCAGGGAATTAATTCCAGTTGGCGGGGACCACCATCCCCTGCCTTGGCCGGGTGCAGATGAGGAGGCGAGGGTGATGGGGTGGCCCCGAGGCGCAAGGGGAGCGTGGTGGCATCCTGTGACACCGCTGTACGCAGCACCGGCGGGGGCACCCCCTCTTCTCCCACCCCAGGTGAACGTGCAGCAGCTCCCGCTCCATGACCTGGCTCCCAAGGCAGCTGTGCCAGGATCACCAGGGTTGTATCTGGACAAGCTGGATGCAGGGTCATGCCCCGTCCCCATGGGGCAGTGCCCACAGCCAGCCCTGCGCCCCCACTGCACCCATTCGGGGCCACCACCTCCACATGTCCTGCAACTTCAAGGTTCTTCTGCTCCTGCCATGGGCTCTGCCTGCAGACCTCTGGCTGGCAAGCGGCACCCAGCGTGGGCAGCGGTTATGCCCAGCCAGGCACGACTGGCTGGGACATCTCAAGCCGTTCCTGTGTGTCTCCTTTGCCCGGCATTTCTGATCTCCTGCCATGAGCGTCTCCAGGCGGGGGATCTGGTCCTGCCTCTCTGCCCAGCATGGGCGGCAATTTCAGCTCATACAGGCAATAAATCAGCCTGCTTGCCCGGAGGTGGCTGCGCGGCCCCTGCTGCTTCAGCTCGAATTTCCCAGTCTCAAATTATCCCGGGCTGCCTGAGAGCCGGCTGGTTTTGTGCTGCTAGTCCAAACTCCCCCCAGCTCTGTTACTGTCGCCAGACTTTGCCAAAGGCCCTCGAGCGTCCCCGTGCCCAGCAGCAGCATCTCTCAGTGCCCCGGTCCCTGCTGGGGAGCAGAGCTGTGCCAGCCCCGGCTGCCTGATGCCGCGGGGACTGGGACGAGCCTCAGCACAGCGGCTTCGCTCAATGCAACGGCATTTGCTCCTCAGCCAGATCAGCACAGGGTCAGAGGTCCCAGGCCAAATTTCAACATGTTTGGCTCAGCGGGGGAGCAGCCCAGAGTGTGTTTTTTGCTGGAAACCACCTGGAGTGTTTCTCCTTGAAAACAGTTTCTCCCGACAGGGTTTCTTTGATGCTCACGCTGGGAACACCACAGGCAGCAGTTACACTCTCCCGGATGGAGCCTCCTCTCCCCTCACCAAGTGGTCCCTCTTGCTGTCCCCTTCGGCCCTGACAGCCCCTTCCCCTGTCCCGGTGGTGCCAAGGAACTGGGGGCTGGAGGTGCCGGCGGCGATGGCAGCTCCGTCATGGTAACAGCCCAGCCACGGGGCAGCGAGCGGGGGAGTCCTGCTGCTGCCAGCACCCACAACATGACGGTGTCCCCGGCAGCCCTGAGACACCAGGGGAAGCTGGTGGAGAAGGGGCTGGCGAAGGCACAGCCCGCCCCAGCGCCCTGCCAGCCAAACTGCTCCCTGTAAAGGCACTAAATATCCGTGAGACCATTCAGACATCCCAAGGGTGTGTGATGAGCAAAGCACCAGTGGTTCAGGGGCCGAGCAGAGGGAAAAGGTCTGTGTTTCTGTGGCATCAGCAGGTTGCCCTCCCACGCTCCCCCACTTTTGGGGTGACAGAGGAAGCTGCTAAATGAGGTGCCTCCACAGTGGTCCTAGCAGCAGCCTCTCCCGTTCCTGCTATCTCCTCTCTCCCTGCAGCCTGGCTCCTTCCCACAACGGCCTCTTTCCAGCTCATTGCGCTGCTGCTAATCCCCTAATCTGTGCAAAGCAACAATTTCCTTCACGGCACAGCGGCTGGTTTGAGATCTGCATCCCATCTCCCCCCAGGAGCCATCTCCCTTATCAGCAGTAGGTATCAGGTGAGCCAGGCACCATCTACCGTCGATAAACCCATGTTTTATTTTTGCCCTATTTCCATTTATCTCCAAGCCCGTAATTATCCCTCCTCTTGCGATGTGTTGTACTGCCTCGTGTGCTGAGGAGCAGAGGGGATGCGTACTTTGTTGGGCAGCCCTGGACCACAGCTTCCTGCGGTTCAAGGAGCCGGCAGGGCGATGCTCAGGGACGAATTCCTGCCCATCATGCTGGCTGCCGATCCATCCCTCCTCTCTCCACACCCGGACCGCGTTCCCTTTAATCTCGCACAGTGGTGGAGATGGATTTTCTCCCTGTGAGCCAGATGTGTTGCACAGAGCATAAACACTCGCGACAGTTGTTGTGCTCCTCGGTGCGAAGGCATCAGATGTCTGCGTTAAAACAAAGCTCTCCACTTAATTACTCAGGCTGATAATTCAGCGCGTGGAGGCGGCTCTGGCTGAGAGCAGAGGGCTGGATCACAGCTGGGACTGGAGAGCCTTGGAGTGCACATTAATCCCGTCTCTTGCAGCCCTGATTAACGGTGCTGGAAACATGCCCACCCTGCTCATTCCCAGGGGAAGGGTCCGTCCCGGCACCCACTCCCTGTCCCACCGGAGAGGGTCCAGGCTGGTGCCTGAGGGGCTCTGCTGAACACTCTCTGGGCCAAAGCACCCCCTTCCCGGCATTTTTGGAATGGGATGGGATGGTCTGGAATGTGGGACCATCACTTGGAGGGTGCTGTGCTGCCCTGGGAACACCCGTCCATTACATCTGGAGCCCAAGGGGGCTGCACACAGGATGGGGATGGCAGAGTCCCAGGGTCACCCCATGCAGGGACCCACTGCCAGATCACGGCTGGCGGGAGCTGGAGCCAGCCCTGTGGCCAGGCTCAGAGCAGGACCAGGCAGACCACTGAAGGGTTTCTCCTTGGCGCCCAAGCTGCCTGCTCCTGCTAACCTGCACTTCTCCTTCTGCGGACCAGCAAACACCTCCTGCAAATTCACCTCGCTCCCCTCAGCCAGCAGCGGGGTGCAGGGCCCTTCCTGGGGGAGCCCCTCATTCCGCCGTTGGGGCAGGCGTATGCCCTCGGCCAGGGACTGCCCACCCTGCTCTGCCAGTCTCTCCGGGGTGAGATGCTCCCTTGGACCCACCTCCCCTGCTCTCTCCCCCCAGCCTCGCCCCTGTCCCCTTCCCTCTCCCTATCCCTCCCCTGACCTCAGTGCCTGGGCATCCCTGGATATGGGGCATCCCTCTCCCAGCAAAGCCCCCATCCCCGGGCACCCTGCAGGCTGGCGCTGCCATGGATCTGCCTGTGGGGTCCTGTCTGTCCAGGGAGACTGATTTCCTCCAGCTCTGCTCCTGCCCTCTTATCTTTGCTCTCTGGGCTGCAGGCCTTGCTCTGTGGCCTGGGCAAGTGGGAGCGATGGACCCCATCCTGCCTGGTGCTGGGCAGGCGGGGCAGCTGGGCCCGATGCAGGCAGGCAGGCAGCAGTGGGCAGCACCATCTCAGTGGGGCCCCAAGGGTTAAGTTGTCATGCATTCAAGGCCACGCGCTGGCCAGGAATTACACTTTTATCGGCACGCGGTGCTGCTGCCGCTTGAATTGGGACTGGGAACTCTATTTCCAAGCTCACCCAAATTATTCTCGAAGAGATAAAGCGCGGTGCAGAGCAGCGCTGGCGCTTCATTAACATTCCCCAGCCCATTCAGCTTTAAACGAAGATTGCCTGCCTCGGAAAATGATAAAATTGAACATGTGAAGCAGGGCATTATGTTCCATCAGCCGATATTATTTCCCACGCAGGGGCCGAGCGGAGACACAAACAGCTATTTATGCAGCGCCTGGCCAAGCTGGGGTGGCTTGGGAGGGGGGGAGCAGGCAGGGGAGGGGGGCACAGGGTGGGTGGTGAGTGCCCCCTAACCGCCCCTGGGCATTAGAGGGGCTGCCCGCCTGACGCCAGGGTGGCTCTGCCCTCCTGGGTGCTCCCAGGCTTGTGCCCAGGGTGCAGGGTGGGTGCAGGAGCCACAAACTTGCCCCGTGCATGTGGTAAAGGAAGGGGCTCAGGGGTCTGTGGGGTCCCCTGGGCAGTGCTGGCCCTGTCCTGCATGGCTGGAGGCAGCTCCATCTGCCGCCCTGTCCCGAGGGATGCGTGTCCCCTGCCAGGGCTGAGCGAGCAAGGAGCTGGCTCCATGTCCAGGATCGGGTCTCACCTCCCAGGGCTGGGTGCTGGGCCAGCAGGCGCTGGGGACCACCAGCAGCTGGGGCTTGCGTGCCTCCGCGGAGGTGAGCAGGCAGCGGAGGGCTGAGCAGGCAGGAGGGCTGAGCAGGCAGGGGGGGCTGAGCAGCCAGGCCCCCGGGGCTGCGAATGGATTTTGCTTGGCCGTGCTGAGCCTATCGATCCAGCAGTAATTAAAGTCACTCCAAAACCTGACTCATATTCAACCTTGGGAGGAAGGAGCTTCTCTGACAAACACCCTCTGCTCCGGCACAGCGTGGTGCTCAGCCCCACTGGGGTGCTACCAGCCTGTCCCAGCCCCCTGCCAGGCTCTGTCCCCAAGGGGGGACCCTGTCTCAGCAGCACCCCATCAGCTAGCGTCCCAGCTGGTGTCCCCAGCACCACGCAGCCCCGCAGTGCCCCTGATGATGTTCAGCCCTTGGGGTGGGGTCCGTGCCACCCAGACCCTATAGCCTGGGAGAAATTCAGGCTATTTTCTCACCAAGCACCTCAGACACATCCCTGGGATGTGGGGGTGCTCCCCCATGCCCCTTGCTTGTCACTGTGCGGTACCGGTGCAGTTGACCCTGCAGCCACCTCCAAGGGGCACCAGGGCGCTGGGGGTACCCACTGCCATGTGTCTGTGGGGTGCAAAAACCTCTTCTCTAGGTCAGAGGCATGGAGGGGGTGTGAAGGCAGGCGAGGGGCCTGCCGGTGTGTATTGTGTACGTGTGTATATGTGTGTGTGTGTGTGCAGGGGCTTGCACGCCCAGCCCTGCCGCCAGCCCCGCTGCTATTCCCGGTATTCGCAGCAGGTCGGGACAGGCACCGAGGAGGGGCAGCTGCCGTTCATCGGGGCCCCCCGCAAACCCGCCTGGAGCCCCCGCGGCAACGCAGGACCACCAGGACCTGGGGTCTGCGGCAGGGAAGGGATGCCGGGGGCTGCGCCGGGGACCCCCTGGGCAGGGGACCCCGGAGGGGGCAGCGCCGGGCAGCGGCTGGGCTTTGAGGCGGGGAGGTGGCTCCATCTGCAGGACACGGCCCCAGCCGGGAGCCCCGGTGCTGGGGGGGGTCCCCACCGCCCCAAGCGGGCGGTGTCTGGCTCCCCGCCGCCCCCNCCCCAGCACCCTCCTCCTGCCCCGGGCTCTCGCCCCGCGCCCCGGGCACCCCACGCCCAAGGCTCCCTGGAGGGGTCCCTCTCATGGCAGCCGTCGGGGCGGCGGGACGGGTCCCGGTGGCGGTGGGAGGTGGAGGCGGAGCCGGGCCGGGCTCCACCCCGGCCCCCGGCCCACATAGGCCGGCCGGGAGGGCCCCTCGCCCCCGGAGCCTGCGCCGTCCCGGGGGCGCACGGCGGACCCCGGTGGCGAGCGTGGGGCAGGAGCCGCGGAGTGGGGGGGAAGGTTCTCCGGGAGGGGTGGGAAGCGAGGCCCGCGCTGCTTCCCTCCGGGCGGCTGCGGGGGGGGTCCTGCCCCGTCCCAAGATGCTGCGGCAGCGCAACGGGCGGCTCCTGTCCCGGCTGGAGCGGGTGCTGCAGCTGCTGGAGCTCGACGGCAGCGTGGAGGAAGGTGGGTGCGAGCAGCCCCTCGGCCTGGAGCACCCCGGGACCCCCGGTTCTGCTGCTAGCGGGGGTTGGGGGAGGTGGTGGCCACCACCCCACATCCCGGCTGGCCGCCCGCTTGTGTTCCCTGCAGACTACATCCGGATCGCCCAGTGCTTTGAGGCGACGCGCCAGAGATGCTGCCACCTGGAGCAGGATGGGCGGCGGGTCCGGGAGCAGCTGGCCCGTGTGGAGGCCGAGCGGGCAGCGCTGGAGGTGAAGCTCAAGCACGCCCGCAACCAGGTGGAGGTGGAGATGAGTAAGCGGCACCGGGCAGAGGCTGAGCTGGAGAAGCAGGTTGGTGGGGAAGAGGGGGTTAGCAGCAGGGGTACCCCGCAGAGCTGACTGCGGGGACCCCCAGCCCCCTCACTGCTGCCCCGTTTTGCTTGCAGGAGCGCAAACTTCAGCTGGTCTTTGAGACCCTCATGCGGGAGCCATGGGGCAGCGGGGAGCAGTGCTCTGTCCTCAGTGCCCTGGCTGGCCGGCGCTTTGCGGCTTCCCTGGCCCCGGGCAGGAGGTGAGCAGGGCTGCTGATCACCTTGGGTAGCCATGGGTTCAGCTATGCTCCTCTCCCCCTCACCTCTGCGGGGCTTGGGGGAGCTGGCTCTGCACAGGGATGCTCGGGCTCTGCAGAGATGTCAGCTCTGGGCTGACCCCAAGCTTACTCCTCAGGTCATCTGCAGTGGACGAGTCGTGCCAGTCCCTCCTGTCCCACTCAGACATCAGCTATGACCGCACCGAGGATGATGTGGTAAGGAGTGACCTGCTGTGAGTCCCAGCCTTCACCTTCTCCACAGCAGCAAGGAGGCAGTTTTGCCCGACTCCTGCAGCAGGGGCCCTAACCATGGCCATGCAAAGGGGCTGCCCCAGGCTGCTGCTGGAGCAAGGACGCTGGGGATGCCCCTGGCTCTGTGCAGCCCTGCCACCCCCCAGCCTCCCCTGCTGCCTTTCAGGATGTTGATATGACGGTGGTGCGGACCCTGAAGCGCAAAGCCCAGGAGAGGCAGGTACGAGGGAAATACTGGGGTGTGGGGGCTGGTGCTGAGGTGGGGTCTGTGCCCCTGCATGGGTGAGGATCACCCAGGTCTGCCCAGCTCTCCTGCACTGTGGCCCTGGGACCCTCTGCCCACACGGGTCAGCAGCCCAGGGGGCCACACAGGGTTAGGGCACCTAGATACTTCTCCATCCCAGCATGGGAGGCTGCAAAGAACCTGGCAGGGGGCTTAATTTATTGATGCTGGTCTGGGAGCGTCATCTCTCAGCAAGCCTCCCACGATCAATAGAAACTCCATTACCCTCCACCGTGGCCCAGGCGGGCTCCTCAATAATTCATCCGCACGTGCAGGTGTCCCACACCCCGCTCCGCTCACACCTCTGCATTGCAGGCCTGGCCTGTCTTCCCCCAGCCCCAGGGCTGGCTCTGACCCAACTGAAGGGCCTGGTGTGGGGCAGGCAATGCCGGGGGGCAGGGTGAGACCAGGACCTTTAGTGGGACTGAGACCACTTGGCTTGGGTGCTCTGGGGTGGGGGGGCAGAGTCAGGGGGTGTCCCTGCCTACCCTTCACCGCATCTGCTCTATCCCCAGCGTGTGTCCCTGGCCCCTCAGATTGGCCCTGTGGTGGTGGCAAAGCGGCACCGGTCTTCTGTGGCACCCCACAACACTGTGAGTAGGGACCCCAGTGTGCCCTGGGTAGGGATGGGCTGTGTGGGCTGCCCTGGTGCCAGAAGGCAACGCTGAAACCTTCAGTCCTACGGGCCTGTGGGTGCTGTGGGGTTTGGGGGTGCTCAGCTGTCCCCAGGTGCTCAGAGTCCCAGGCACGTTCTCACTGGCCCCTGTCTTGGCAGGTGAGTGTCCCCCCCGTGTCCCCTCCTGCCGAGGTCACAGGCCCTGCTGGCAGCCTCCTGCCTGCCGCTCTGGTGCCACGCCGCCGCTCTCGCCAGGGACACCGTGTCTCCACACGTGCAGGTCATGGGAGGGGCCGGGGAGGGAGCTCATGGGTGGTGTGGCACCAGCCTCAGGGTGCTGCCATCACGGGGGAGGGAGGGGATCTGCTGGGGGATGCTTGCCCTCACCATGGGGGTACCAGGGTCCTCTGGACTTGCCAAGTGCCACTGTACCCAAGGCAGCTGGGATGCTGCAGGGGCTCTTTGGGAGGTGGGAAGTCTCCCCACATCCTAGCCGGGAGCTGGGATGGTTTGCCTTTTGGGTCCCCCTCCACTGCCGCCTCTCTCTGCAGAGCTGACGACGGCGTGGGCCACCAGCGAGGACCCGGGCTGCCGTGCCTCAGGGCAGGAGAGCCACACGGAGAGCAGCTCCACAGAGAAGCCGGCACCAGCTCCCTTCCCCTCGCCTCCATGGGGCCTCCCGTCTCTCCAGCATCAGTTCACCTCCAAAACGGTGTGTGCCCCAGCCTCTTTCCCTCCTCTTCGCCACTATGGATAAGGGAGCTGGGCAGGAGGAGGGGGTCTGGGATGGGAGGCAAAGCTCTATCCCAGCTTTGCCCTGAACAGGGGATGGATGGTGGCTGGTTTGGGGCGGGGGAGGGAGGGGAGGGGAATGAAGGAGCAATACTGGGTACCTGCAAGAAGAGGGCCCTGACCCTGCTCCCCCTCTCCAGGTGATCCGCCCCGAGCCGTGTGGTGTCTGTGGCTCCCGCATCCGCTTCGGGAAGGCTGCTGTCAAGTGCCGCCAGTGCCAGCTGCTGCTACACCCCAAGTGCCGGGAGCAGTGCCCCAGCCCCTGCGCACCCCGGCCTCACCACCACGCCTGGCCCAGTGAGGTGAGGGGGGGGACACGGTGGTGCTTGGGGGGATGCTCCATGTCCCCGTGGGGCTGCTGGGCCGTCAGCCCTGGGATGCTGGGGCTTTCCCTGCCGTGGGGCTGGGCAGTGGGCACAGAGCAGGTTGGTGTTGTCCTCCCCAGGGCGTGCTGGCTGACTTTGCCCCCCCCACGCCGCCCCTGGTACCCGCACTGGTGGTGCAGTGTGTGACTGAGGTGGAGACGCGAGGCTTGACAGAGGTAGGTCCGGGGCGGTGGGGGCAGCGATGCCGTGGTCCCCGTGGGGCTGAGCCCCTCTCCCTGCGCCCCAGACAGGGCTGTACCGGGTGCCAGGCGCAGAACAGCTGGTGCGGGAGTGGAAGCGGAGGCTGCTGCGGGCTGGAGGTGTGCTGCCAGCCCTCGGCAGTGTGGCTGACATCCACGTGGTGTGTGGGGTGCTCAAGGACTTTCTGCGGGGGCTCAAGGAGCCGCTGGTAACCTTCAGCCTGCACCCTGCCTTCCTGCGGGCTGCCGGTGAGTGCGGGTCCCGAGGTGGGGGGATGGGAAGGGGCTGCTCTTCCCTTAACACTGCTCCATGGTGCCACCACAGACATCCCTGACGATGCTGCCTGCGGCACAGCCCTGCGCCACGTGGTGAGCAAGCTGCCCCCAGCCAACAGGGATACCCTGGCCTTCCTCATGCTACACCTGCTCAGGTTAGGGACTCATCCCAGCACGGGCTCCCATGGGTCTGTCCCCATGTCTCGGTTCTCTGCCGCTTACCCAGGCTCCGTGCCCCAGAGCCGGGCTGAGGCTGAGGGTCCCACGCTTACACCATCCATCACCCCCTGCAGGGTGTCGCACAGCCCCGACTGCAAGATGGATGTCCTCAACTTGTCCCGTGTGTTTGGTCCCACACTGGTGGGACATGGCTCAGCCAACCCCACGCCGCTCGCCATCATGGAGGACACGCCGCGGCAGTGCAAGGTGAGGGGGTTCCCGAGGTATGGGGCTGTGCCCTGGGTGCTGCTGGCATCCCCATCCTCCATCCCTCCCTGCACAGGTGGTGGCTCGGCTCCTCTCGCTGCCGCCCAACTTCTGGACAGGCTTCCTGGGGATGGAGCAGGAAAACCTGGTGCCGATGCCAGCCGTGGCGGGTGAACGTGGTGAGGCACAGGAGCCCCAGCCCCCTCCCAGCCCTCGCCCTGTGGCTGCTGAAGGGTCCTGGGGTCCTGCAGAGCCGTTCTTCCGCCCCATCATCTCCCTGGAGCCCAAGCCGGGCCAGCTGAGCCCAGGCGGCACCTGCTGCCTCCCCAACACCCTGTGGAGCTGCGTGGGCACAGCCACTCGGCCCCCGTGAGTGCTGCCGGGGGTGGGTGGGGGGCCCAGGGGAGCTTGCTTTGTACCCCTGACTCATCTCTCCCCACGCAGGCAGGGGCAGGCTCCGAGGAAGGTGGGCCGGTTCTTCCCTTCTCCGGTGTAGCCTGTGGCAGTGGCTCCCAAGGGGCATCGAGCTGGCACTGGAGGAGGAACGAAGCCTGCAGGACCAGGCAGCTGGCTGTGGGCTGGTGGTGCCGAGCTCCAAGCCCTGCGCTGCTTCCCTGGGGACTGGGGAGCAGGGCTGGCTCTGCCCAGCTGTGGTGGTGGGGATGCTGCCCTAGCGCTGTTTGTATTAAACGTTTGCAGCAAAACAAGCCTGGCTGTGGCTGCTGTCTGTCCCTCCCTGCTGCTGCTGCCAGGTGCCAGGGTTTGGGGCATGATGGAGCCTGGCTGGGCAGGAGACATAAAGCTGTAGTGACAGCAAGGTTTGAGCAGTGCTCCCCAAACAGCCTGCTTTTGCTGGGCAGGGAGTGGAGGGCAGGCAGAGCCCCCTCCCACCCTAGCCGAAGCCCTTCTCTCCCTGCCCTGAAGCCCAGGATGTGCTGGGAGGCCCCTCTTTCAGCCCAGATGTCAGCCTCAAGTAATTGGAGCTGCTGCTGCTCAGGGCAGGACAACCTTAAAGCGTTTCCAGACTTCCTGGCACCTCAGTGGAGGCCCCTTTAACTCCTTCCTCCCCTCCAGGAGCTGCAAAGCCTGAGCAGGGCTGGGATACAAAGCCCTGTCCCCCAAAGAGGGGGAAGCTGGATGAGGCTGGAATGGAGCAAGGGCCCAGGAAGGGCTTGTCCCCCAGATAACTCTGCACAAGGGACAGCCGCTATACCAAGGGAGCTTGGGGGAAAAAGGCGAATTACACAACAGGGCTGAGAAGTGCCCTAGGGCCACGTGCAGCAGCTGAGAAACCTTTGTCCATACTAAAAGCCAGGCCAGATGTGGGCTGCAAGAGAAAATTAATGTACAATCCTGGAAGCAAGTACTTTGGCTCAGTTTCCCCCAGTGCAGGGGTGTCCACCAGCGGGCAAGGAAATTAGCACATCCAAGGCAGAGGCTAAACTGAAGGAGTTTAATGTGCTCAAAGCCAGGGAACAGCTAATCCCCGCCCAGGACCACAGGAGAACTGGCACAGGAAGGCACAGGGCTGGGAGCAAGGATTTATTGCAAATCCATTGAGCTGGGGTGGTACTGGATGGATGGAGAATCCCTAATGCAATGCCTCTCTGAAGGTAAGAGACCTCACACCGGTCTCTAACACAGAGCTCCAAAACCAGAGGAGAAGGCAGGGAGGTAAGTGGATGAAGGGCAGCGTTGGTTACCGTAGACAGATTGTGCCAGAACCTGCAGGGAGCTGCCTTCAATAAAAACAGGGCTTTTTTGAGACAGAGCAAGGCGGTGGATCTCTGCCACCTGCACACATGTAAGTTGGTTGCTCTGGCACCCTGTGGACGTGACTGGTGTGAGGGGAGACATGCAGTGAGCCCCCGCAGCTACACCCACGCTGGTGGGGAGGAGGCTGTTGGGCCACCAGGGTGGTGGGGGCCTGCTGCCGTCACCCTGAGTCCTGCCTAGGCAGCCTGCGCAGGTCTCAGCCTGACGGGAGCAGGCTTGGCAGGGCTGGCAGCTCTCCTAGCTCCTACCGAGCCCTTGGGGGCAGAGGTGGTGCTGGGGGAAGGGGTGCTTTCGCAGCTCCCTCCAGGGCCAGCAGCCTGCTTGTCCAACTCAGGACTCCTGTGCCAGTGCCCTTAGGACAGCGTGCCGCTGCTGTTTTCCCAGCGGTAAGCAGGAGCCCAGCTCAGGCTGTTGCAATCATGCTGCTGAAATCGGGATCCTCACAACCTGCTCCTGCAGGGTGGGTTGCCTACGCAAGACAGGCAGATTCAAAGCTCCCCAGCCTCTGAGATGAGCCAATACCTTCCAGAGAGCTGAAGACAGCAACTTTTGCAGAGCAGGGAGAGCCTGGTTGAGGGGTGGCAAGACCATGGCGGTAGTGCCCTTTGGTGGAGAAACACCCAAAGCTCAGGACCTGAGATGCTGTAGGCAGCAAGTGCTCCCTCAACAGCCTCAGCCCAGGGCTCCCTGCACAGGCACGCAGCCTCATGCCAGGGCCATGTGCTGTCCCCAAAGCCTTCACCCTGCCCCAGGGCTGGTCCCTGGGCTGCAAGAGAAGCAGCACGCAAGGCTGATGCTCACCAGCTTTAATGTCTGTCTGGAGTAGGAATCAGGCACTTGCAGGGCTCCTGGCCTGCACCTACCCCTCTGGGGCTGCTCGGAACCTCCCAGGAGGTGAAGTCCCAGCACAAGCTCTTGCTTTGGGGCACAGCAGGGAGTGGGGGGCTGGCACTGCCCCTCCGCCTCCAACCCAGCGAGCAGCTGACTCACAGGATAATCTGGTTCTTGTAGCTGCGGCTCAGCTCCTTGTGAGGAAGGACGATGGAGTTGAGAATAACGACCTCAGCGGGGATGGTGACACTGCAGCCTGCAGGGGAGAGTGTGAGTGGGTTAGCAGGAGGGGGGAGACTCTACCTCACTGCACTGGGTCAGGGCAGCTGGGTGCGAGTGGGTCGTACCCAGGATTGTGATGGAAGGTGTGAGGCGCCCGTCCCGGAAGAGGGTCTCGCTGTCGATCTTGGCATAGGGATCATTGGGGTTGGGGTCACTGGGCGTTCCTTCAACCCGTGCCCAGCGCCCAATGGTGCTATCCCAGCCCACGATGGTATTGAGGACACAGGTGTGGTCCTGGGGCAAAGAAGAATAGGATGAAGTGTGCTGTTGCTTCCCTGCAAGGGGTGGGGGCTGACACCCCCACCCTTGGGCAGACCTTACTTACATGGAGTGAGGCACCGTGCAGGACGATGGACTCACGCACACGCACACCAGCTCCCACCGTCACCCCCTCCCCAATGGAGACGTTGGGGCCCAGCTGTGAGGACACAGGGAGGCGGTGAGGTTGAGGACAATGGCAATCCCAAGCATCGCCCTACTGCAGGGCCCCCCAGGCCTGCACTCACCACCGCAGTGCTGTCAATGGAGGCTGTCGGGTGGATGTACACGTTCCCTGCAACAGAAGGCAGCTGCGTCAGGGGAGGCACCTCGCAGGAGCACTCACTTCTTAGATCAGGGGAGGTTCCTGCCCATGGGTCCCACTGCGTACTTCTCCCCTGTCCCATGCTGGGCAGCCCCCAAAGCAGCAGAGGGTGTCAGAGGGGTACCTCGGATAATAGGGCCTCCAGGTTTGCTCTGGGCCAGCCTCTCTGTGTGGCTTTTGCTGTACTGGTTCAGGTAAAGGCGGCTGGCATAGATAGCGGAGCTGGGGGAGGAAAAGCAAATGATTGGTGTTACTTCTCTGGCACTACCAGGGCAGAGGAGGGTCTGAATTTAGTACCCTCCCCCAGGGCCCTGCCTGGACACCCTCCTCTCCCAGCTCTGGTACAGACTGCTTGGCACTGCTTGATGCCTTTGGTGCACCAGCTCTAGCCCCATCCCTTACCCAGCTGATTTGATCTGGCTCCAGAAGCCATCAGTTTTGTAGACGTAGAGTTTGCCGCTCCCAGCCAGTGCTGTGAAAACATCCTGCTCTAGCCGGATCACTTCTGCACGCTGCCAGCCATTGGAGCTCTCCTCTCTGCAACCAAGAGTCCCATTAGACACTCACCCCCGTCATGGCCTCAGCCAGGGACCCCAGCAGCTACCTTCCCCAAATCTGGGGGCTCAGGTGATCCTGGAGTCCTTCCTAGCCATGCATTTCTCCCCAAAGAGGGGACAGCCCCAGCTGTCAGGCTAGGCCTGCCCAGCCCCGTTGAACCCTAGAGCAGCAGAAGGACAGGGCTCTGCCACCTGAAACAAGCTCTTGGCCAGAAGGTGATGGTGCAAGAGGCCCACCCGGTCCAGGTAGGTGTACGAGCGACAGATCCTGCCCCTGCTCCAGAGCCCTGCACAGCTGGGTTTTCACTTGGGTGGTGGCAGAGGTGCCAGGGTGGCTGGTGTAGAGAGCTGGAGGAAGGAGTGGAGCATTCCCAGGTGAAAGGCTTGCTCAGCCCCTCTTCTGGAGCTGGATGATGATGGGTTGGGATGAAAGGAAGGGAGAGGGGGAGTCTCAAGCAGGCCAGGAGGGGAGCAGAGGAAAGAACAGCCTTGCAGAGCGGCCTGGAGCAGGGAGGAAAGCATGCATTATTGCTAGGGACGATTCAGCCCAGAGAGCAGCCAGTGCAGACACAGAGGGAGACTTACCCAAGGTGAGGACAGCTGGTGCAGGACCAGGAAACAAGTGAGTGATGGCAGAGGAGGAGAGAAGATAGAGAAAGAATGGAGGATGAGCGTGCCGCTGCAGCCCCAGGAAGCAGTGGGGTGGGAGGGACACAGGGCAGAGAGGAGCACTCACAGCACTAGCTCCTGCTGGTTCCTCTGGAAGACCTCGCCGATGTGCTGGAAGATGGCAGGTGTGAACAGGTAGATACCACAGTTAATGATCTCACTGACAAACGTGCTGGGCTTCTCCACATAGTGCTGGACCTGGAGGCGAGGGAAGAGACATGAGTCCTGGGGTGCAGCCCCCACACCCGGTGTCACACCCTCCGTAGCACACTGGGAACATGCCCACACAGGCAACACAGCACCCACAGGCAACGCAGCACCCACTGCCCACGCTGCACCCAGCTCCCCGAGGCCCTCCAGTACCTCCTGCGTGTCTGTGTTTGCCACAATACAGCCATAATTCAGCGCCTGTGTCCTGTTGGCCTGTGGAGCAAGGACATGTTAGCAATGATGGAGCAGCAGGCATGCAGACACAGAGCAGATGAGAGCCGGAGCTCACATCCAGGGATTCATCCACTGCAGGAGCCGCTGGCTTCTAGACAAGCCCATGGCAGAGCACTGCTGCCCCTTTGCTCCCTAGCACTGCCACTCACTGTGGTACCCAGAATGACAAAGCTTTGTGCGTCCCCATGCTGCTGCCGGAACTCCAGCATCTCCTGCAAGGGGAACTCCGAGCACACATCTGCGTTGAGAACGAAGAAGGCCTCGGTGCCACCGGACAGGATCTGGTCTCGAAAGTGATAGATGCCACCACCCGTGCCCAGTGCCGCGTATTCCTGGAGATACCTGTGAGCCAAGCAGGGAAAAACGAGGGCTTAGGGAAGCGGGTGTCTGGTGGCACCACCTGGCAGCGGGGCAGGGAAGGGCTGGTAGGGGCTGGGGAGACATAGTCCTGCTATGCAACCATGGGGCTCATGTGGACGTTGGCTGTGGGAAGGAGGCAGCGGTGGCTTGGAGCTGAGGTGAAGAAGCATCTTTGGAGCAGGAACCAGCCCACGGCAAGGGAGAGTTGGCAGAACTAATGTGGGAGACCAGCTGGGACAGGGCCTGGGTGCTGGCTGGGGGGTGAGGGGCCCAGCCGGGCTGTGTGGGGGGCCACTGAAGTGTTGTCCAGCTCCTGCCAACCTGATGGGAATCTTGAACTCCTGCTGTGCCGACACCAGGAAGCGGCTGAGGGCCTCGTGGGGCTGGTAGAAGCCCATCAGCAGGATCTCCTTCATGCCGGGCACCTGGGGAGAGAGGGAGGAGGGAAGGGGCAGAGTGGGGCTGGCGGCCCTGGCCCTCCGGCCGCATCTCTGGCCCCCCGTACCTTAGCGCAAGCCTCGATGTGGTGCTGCACCATGGGCACCCCGGCCACGGGGAAGAGCGGCTTGGGCACCTCGAAGGACAGCGGCCGGAACCGGGTCCCTGCGAAGCACAGAGGCGGCGGTAATGTCGGCGGGGCCCGGCGCCGGTGGAACGCCCCGCGGGCCCGGCGCACTTACCCTTCTGGGGGCCCCCGATGAGGATCACCGCCTTCAGCGGCATGGCGGCCCCGCTCCGCTCCGCCGGCCCCCGCAGCCCCGGCCCCGCCNCTGCGCGCGTGCGAGGGGCGGGGCAAGGGCGCGCGGGGCGTGCGCGGGGAGCGGGGCTTGCACGTTGAACGGCGCGTGGTGCGCGTGTGCAAGGGGCGGGGGTTGCAGGTGCTTGTGCAAGGGAGCAGCGGCGCGTGTGCAGAGGGACGGCTTTGCACGTGCAGGGGTGCAAGGGGCAGGCTGTGCGTGTGCAAGGGCACAGTGGTGCGTGTGCAAAGGACTGGCTGTGCACGGGCAAGGGCGCATGGTGCGCGTGTGTGCAAGGGGCGGGCTTTGCACGTGCTTGTGCAAGGGCGCAGCGGTGCGTGTGCAAGGGGCAGGCCTTGCACGGGCATGTGCAAGGACGCGGTGTGTGTGCAAAGGCCAGCAAACGGGCTGGCCACGTACGTGCGTGTGCAAGGCCACAGTGGAGTGTGTGCAAGGGGTGGGTTGTGCAAGGGTGCAGTGGTGTTTGTGTCTAAGGGGTGGGCTTTGCACATGCGTGTGCCAGACGTGCGCAGGAGCCGCCGTGCGCGCGGGGGCCGCCTGCGGGAGCGTCGGTGCTGGCATGTGCCAGGGTGCGGGCAGGCACCAGTGTCCCACACCCGCCAGACTGCAACCGGAGCAGCCCCCGCTGCCCCGGCCTCATGTATATTATATATGTTACAGATGTTATAGCCGGGCACCCCTCACCTGCACCCGCTGTGGCCCTGGCAGGAGCCTGGCTCCGGCTGCCCCACTGATGGGGCCACTGCTGGGCCGCTGGGCCACCGTGTCCAGCAGCACCTGATATTTTCACTCCATGACACCAGCACCCCATGAGCCAGCCTGCTCTGGCGCTCTGTGGCTTTCCTGGCTCCTTCCCCGAGTTTCGGACACCCTTTCCCAGCCTGGCCCCAACCTGGAAGCCTTTCCCGGCTCCCTGTCCCTGCATTTGGGGACAGGACCCTCCCGAGGTGCCCAGCCCGCCCTGTCCCCTCCCAGCCAGGCACGGAGACGGGACGGGACGGGCTGCTCAGGGTCTTTATTGCTGCTCTGGCACGTTGCTCGCTCCAAACCATGGGGACGTTGGCAACTCCAGAGCCCGGCAGAGAGGAGGGGACGGGGACACGGCAGAGGCCATCGTCCCAAGTCAATAAATAAAGCCTTATCACTACAGCAGCATCTGGAAGGTGGGTACCCAACCGCTGCCCCCGTCCCCCCACCCAGGGCACCCCAGACCATCCTGCCACCAGCTGGGGAGGGGGACAAGGGGCTTAGCATGGCACCCATGGGGCTGCGCCGTGGCACCGGGGGGGATGACAGGAGGTGGCACAGGGTGGGTGTGTGTGGACGGTCTGGGGATGGGGCGCAGGGTGAGGGCTGGGGCCGGGCGGGCAGAGCATGAGCAGCGTGGGCCTGAGCAGGTGCAGGAGGTGTGCGTGGCACCTGGGTGCCCCCCTGCAAAGGATGGGGGTGCCAGCCATTCCCCCCCCCAACCCCGGCACAGCCCCGGGGAAGGCACCGGCGTCGGTCTTGGGGCTGCAAACCCTCTTGGCAGGACCGGGGCTGGGAGGAGCAGTTGGCTGGTGGCCCCCACTCCCAGCTGTGAGGACCGGGGCTGTGCCGGCTGCTGGGGGGCTGCAGGCGGGCCCCTCTCTGCAGGAACCCCTGGAGCAGCCTCAGTCCTGGGGCGCTGGTGTGCAAACGGGGGGAGTGCAGGGACCCCCGCGCCGTGGCCGGGGGCAGCTGCAGGCTGTGGCATAAGGCACACGGCTGACGGGACCTGCACCTCCAGGGCAGGCTGGTGGCTCTCCGCTCCTGTGACCCCCCCAGTTCCCATCCCGTCCTTCCCCTGACCCTCTGCCACATTCTCTGTTCCTCCTAGCAAGGCTTCCCGCTGCCTGCCCGCTGCTGGACCCCACCGCCGGGACGGCTGGGGCAGCACCTTCTCTCTCCCTTGGCACCGCCAAAATGATGCCGGCCACCAGCATCCCCAGCGGTGGCAGGTGAGGTCCGTGGGCTCGTCCCGGCTCCTCCTCGGCCGCCCAGTCCTGCGGCCCCCTGGAATGTTCCTCTGGCTCCTCGGCCCTTCATGGCCGCGGCCGAGGTGCCTGCTACTGCGGCCCCGGTGGCTGGCCGCCCTGGTAGGAGCGGAGTAAGACCTTGTGCTTGGTGACGGCCTCACCACGGCGCCGCTGGTGCTCCACCAGGAACTCCTTGAGGCGGTTGGTGGTGAAGGTCAGGGTCTGGCGGCGCAGCTTCATCAGGTAGGCATCCTGGAGCCAGGCATTGGCAAAGCAGTCCTTCACCGTGGGGCGGCTCCTGGGGCAAGGGCGGCACCAAGTCAGGGGCCACAGGGTGCTCACTGCCACTGCACCCCCCAAACCCAGCCACCACCCCTGCCCTGCAAGACACAAGGGGTCCCAGCCCTTCCAGGAGCAGGGATGGACCCCAGGGTCCCACTGATGATGTCTTGAGGGTCCCCGTGGGGTAGGAAGCTGCATGCCTGGCCCGGCCATGGGCGCAGTCTTCGGCCACATGTCCTCCCTGGCTGGGCCGGGCACTCACCAGGGGTGGACAGCGAGGACCTTGCGGATGAAGAGGGCAGCGCTCTGTGAGACATTGGGGTACAGCTTGAAGGCATCAAAGCGCCCTGCCAGAATGCGGTTCTCTGTCTCGATGGGGTCCAGTTCGAAGAACGGCGACCGTCCGCTGAGCCTGCAAGGATGGAAGGGGTGGCACAGGCTGGGGGACACTGGTAGGAGGGCACCCGAAACTCCCTACCCACCCACATCTGCCCAGGGTCTTGAACCCCGTGTGCAGCTGGGAAGGGTCTGCACAGCTACAGCAACCCCCATCCCACCACCAGCCTGGTGTCCCCCATGGAACCCAAGCCTGGATGAAGCTGACAACTCCTCAGGGTGCTCATCGCCCCGGCCCCTTCTCTTACATGATGTAGGTGAGGACACCAACGCCCCAGACATCTGCTGCGGAGCCCACCGGGTCGCCCTTCACCACCTCCGGCGCTGCAGGCAGGGGAGCAGGGCTGTCATATGCACTGGGGGGCCTGGTCCCAGCACCCACAGCATTCCCAGCACCCTCAGCACCACCAGCACCCAAAGCATCCCCAGCACCCAGACCACCCTCAACATCCCCGGCACTCAGAGCATCCACAGCACCCCACCATTACACCCTCCTGCACCCCTCCCTGACACTCCAATACCCTGACAGAGCCCAGCACCTCCAGAAATACCCCCACTGCACCCAGACTCTCCCATTGAGCCCAGCAACCCTACAGAAGCCCCCCAGCACCCCAAACACTGCCCAGACTTCCCCAGGGACAGTTCCCTCCTCTCCAGTCCCAAGCCACCTGGTCCAGGGGCACACATGCACACCTCAGGCACACAGGTGCCCTGTCCCTGTCCCCATGCCACTGCACCCCCGCTGCCCTACTCACACATGAACTCCAGGGTGCCGACGCGCCGCCCCAGCTGCCGCAGCACGAGGGGGTTGTAGGTCTGGGCACTGCCAAAATCGATGATCTTGAGGGCATTCATGCCCGAGACGACGATGTTGTCTGGCTTGATGTCGAGGTGCACGATGCGGCGGCCGTGCAGGTACTCGAGGCCCTGCAGGAGCTGCAGCACGTAGCTCACCACATCATCCTCCGAGTAGCGAAACCTGGGGGGTGAGTGGCGTCAGCAGGTGGCCCCGTGCCACTGGCCAGTGCTGGTGACCCTGCACTCGCCCATACCTGTCCACGATGCTGTAGAGGATCTCCTTGCCGGCGCAGTTCTCACAGATGAGCACCAAGTAGCGGGGAGTGATGTACGCCTCGTGCAGAGCCATGATGCGCTCGTGGTGCAGCACCTTGAGGATCTCGTACTCCTGCAGCACGCTCTGCTTCCTCTCCGCCTCGTAGGGCACGATCTTGGCCATGAAGTGCTTCCCCGTGGCGTTCTCCTTGCACAGCCGGATCACCCCGAACCGGCCCCTGTGGCACAGGGTGGCACTTAGCATCCCCCATGTGGGGTGCTGGTGGGGGGGGACACCCCCTGGCAGAGCATCACATCCCACTGCTACTCACCTCGCCTTCTCGTCCAGGAAGGTGTAGGGCTTTTGGGGGACACCCTGCCGCAGTGCCGTGCCATCCTTAGCCTCTGGGGCCCCGCTCTCGGCCGGGGGCTCCTTGGAGGATGGGGTGGTGGGGGGGGGCTCCTGTGCAGGGGGCGACGTGGGAGGCATGGAGACGAAGGAGGTGACCATGTAGGGGGGCATCTTCCGCGTGGGTGCAGCGTTGGGGGTGGGGGCAGAACCGGGGGTGGTTGACACTGGGGAAATGGGGGACAACTTGGAAGGAGACGGAGCCTGGGATGGGGGAGACGTGTCCGTGGGGGGCGCGGGGGAGCCCCGAGTGGGGGTGTCTGTCTGGGGTGAGGCAGCAGTCCGAGGAGGGGTGAATATCAGCTCTGGGGGCACACAGACGGTGATGTCGGGTGGGAGCTCGGGGTCTGGCTGTGGCCCCTCCTCGCGGAGCGCAGGGGGCTGGAGGACCCCGGGGGGGACGCCTGCCTGCACTGCCCCATCTGCCTTCTGCACCGCTGCCTTGTGCTTGCGGGGTGGCGTGGTGGGGGGGGCCCCTGCGGCCGGCGGCTCCAGCTGCCCCATGGGCGTCTGGGTCGACCGACTGGAAGCCACCTTCTCGGGGAGGGGGACAGGGGTGGCGATGTCCTTGGCTGGAGCAGCTTGGGCGTCTGCAAGGAGCAAAGGGAGGAGTGAGTCAGGCAGAAGTGGGGTGCAAGTGGTGCCCCGTTCCCCAAAGTCCCGAGGGGGACATCTGCCGGGACTCAAGGATCCCCCAGAGCATCCCAGAGGCCATAGCCCCACACCCAGCTCCATGGCTGCCCCGCGTCCCATGGGACGGGGCTCGCTCACCTGCCACCTCGAGGTGCACCTTCCCCGAGGGGCTGCTGTAGGGCCCCTGCCCAGCCTTGTTGACACAGGCCACCCGAAATTTGGCGGTGCTCCCGGGGGGCAGCTCCGTTACGTTGAAGTAGCAGTCGGCGATGCCGGTGCTGACGATCTTCCACTCGTGCTCCCCTGCCGGCGTGGGGGCAAGGTGAGCTTGCTCCTGTCCCCCACCATGACACAGGACCCCACCAAGCCCCAGGCAACAGCAAGGACATAGGGCATTTTTGTCCTGGTTCGGTGTCCCTGGGTGAGCCCATCTTTCTGGCTGCAGCACAACGTACCGTCTAGCCTGCGCTCCAGCGTGTAGGTGCAGGGGGCTTTGCTCTCCGCGGGCTTCCACAGCACCAGCACCGTGTTCTTGTACTTCTGAGGGATCTCCGGGGTGCCCGGCCGCCCGGGGATCCCTGCGAGGGGACAGAGAGGGTGGGTTGGGTGCCTGGCCAGGGGCAGGGCAAAGCTGCTGCGGGGCGAGGGCAGCACAACAGAGATGCTGGAAGTGCCCATGCAAAACCAGCCTGTCCCCTCTCAAAAGTCCCAGTCTCTTGCAGATGTGGAGAGCAGAGCTCAAGTGGCCTGCTCTGACCAGNCCCCATCCTTACGTGCCACAGCCAGCGTGCAGGAGCTGATGGCCGTGCCCAGGGCATTGGTGGCTGCACACTCGTACAGCCCCGCGTCCTTCCTGGAGACCTTGGCGATGGTGAGCATCTGCCGCCCGTCCTTGCAGGAGACGACGTTCAGCACACTGTCCAGCTGCAGGGATCTCTTATCTGTGGGGGGAGGGGGAGCAGAGGAGAGGGATGCTACAGTGCCCCCCCATTGCCAGCACTCACCCACCGAGGCAGCGCAGGTAGCCCCCCACCTTTCATCCAGAGGATCCTGGGGGTCGGGCTGCCAGCGGGCAGGCAGCAGAGGGTCAGCGCCTCGCCCTCCAGCAGCACCTGGTCCTTCAGCTTGATGTGGAAAACTGGGGGGAAATCTGGAAAGCAGAGGGGGGGGGTCAGGCTGGGGCAGTGACGGACACCCCCCCATCCCATCCCAAGGCTGCGCTTACCCGACTCACTGGGTGTGTGCGGCCGGCCGGCGGTGGCTCCCTCCTCCCGCAGCAGGCTGGAGGGGATGCTGGGCTGCGAGGCCACCTTCTCCTTCTTGCCCCGCGAGAGTCCCCACCGCTCCCAGCGGGACCGCTTCTGGCTCTCACCCCCACCTGCAGGCACCCAGGGCGGCTGAGAGCAGGACCGAGCTGGGGGGGCTGTGCCTACTGTCCCCAGGGCGGCTGGACCATGGCATGCTGGTGGGATCCCCCCTCGCTGCTCACCTTTGTCGGAGGAGCGGGTGCTGCCCTCCGAGCGCAGGGACTCGGAGGAGGGTGCGGGTGCTGGTGGGGGTCCCGGATGCAGGCTCTCCCCCTCGGAACTGGCGCGGCGGAGGTCGCCGGGCCCCTCGCCCTCCGGCCGCTCATCTGACAGGCTGCGCAGCCGCGCAGAGACCCGCTCCACCGTGGCGCTGATCTTCCTCCGCACGGCCACCACCGGTGACTCGCTCTCCCCACCGCCCCCCGGCTCCGACTTGAGGCTCTCCGAGTCCCTCCGCTCCTTGGAGTGGCCCATGGCCAGGCTCCAGGACAAGCGGCGCCCACCGGATGGGGTCTCGCTGCCTCCGTCCTCCCCTCTGCTCTTCTTCCTCTCCGCAGGTGGGGTCCGCTTGAGGAGCACAGACATCCTCCGGAGGAAGCCCCTGTCCTTTTCTACCTCGTGCAGATCCTGCACTGACTTGGACTTGGCCACTAGCCCAGTGGGACGGTCCCTGCGCAGCTCCAGGGGCACGCCGGCCGGCGTGGGACGGTAGATGCCCTCGTCGGTGGGTGGGGGGCCAGCTAGGTGCCGATCCTCGGAGCGGGAGCGGGTGAGGAGCTTCAGCCCCCGGGTGAGCGATGACTCCCGGCCCCGCTTGAACTTGGCCTCGAAGACTTCCTCTGAGTCGATGTCCTGGATGAGCAGGGAGCTGGAGGAGCCGGTGGGCTTCACCTCCATCCTTGATGCCGGTGCTGGTGCTGGCACGGGGGGCTCGGCAGGGGTGGCTGGCAGGAGCTGGGGGGGTTCCTTGGTGGCTGGCTCCTTGCCTGGCACGGCTCCCATGGCTTGCATCACCTTGGCGTAGGAAGACGTTTTGGCAGCTTGGGTGCCAGGGGCCAGGGGCTGCAGTGGGGTGGGCACACCCATCCTGGCAGCCCCCTCTCCGCTGGCTTCAGCAGCTTTGGTGGGCGTCTTTTCCTCCTGTCCCCCAGCTGTGGGCTTCTTCCCCGTGGGGGTGGTGGCCATGCTGGCCCCGGGCTGGCCACGCTCCTCAGGGACGCGCCTCCTTCCCAGGGCAGCTGTGGCAGCAGGGGCTAGGGGGCCAGTGGTCTCCACCACGGGGGGTGTTGGTGGACCAGGGGCATCCGTCGGCGCTGGGGGCCGGGCATCAGAGAGGGCGGAGAGTGAGGGGGACTCCTTGAGCCGTTGGGCCTCCAGGTGGGCCACCGGGATCTCCAGGGGCGCGCCGGAGCGGCGGTGCCGGACAACGGGTTCAGCATCCCCGTGGCTGAAGGAGCTGCTCTTCTGCAGCCGGCGCTCAGTGGGGAGGAGGCGCGGCGAGGTGGCCTCGCTGGAGGCCGCCCGTACCAGCCGCGGCACCGGCGGCTCCAACCGGGTCGGCCGTGGGACCTTCTTGTCCGGTCCGACCCCCAGGGTCTCCAGGAGGGGACCCCGCAGGCCGCTGACCTTGCCATCCCCAGTGCCGCCCCGCAGCAGCCGCTGGCGCATCAGCTCCAGGCGCTGGGTATGATCATCCTCCCCCAAGACCCCTTTCCGCCGCGGCAGCTCCATGGAGGCCGCCTTGGCCAGGGCCCGGCGGGGGTCCCGCCCCACCTCGGCCCCCTCCTCAGTCCCCGGGGGCTGTTGGAGCAGCAGGGCGCTGTCGGCCGAGCCACCTCTCTTCAGCTCTCCCCGCCGGGTGCTCCCCGGGGACTCCAGGCTGGAGCCCTTCCTCATGGCTTTGCGGGGGTACTCTGGCCGCTTCTGGGCTTCGGGGGCTTCTTCATCGGAGGAGCCGGGCGCCTCTACCTCCACGCATGGCCGCCGCAGCCCAGCACCCCTTGGCCGCTTCCCCAGGGCCACCCCGGGCTTCCCTGCACCCTGGCTCTGCCACTCCATGGCGGAGACATCCCCTGGCGCAACCCCCTCCTGTCGCGGCCCCTCAGGTGGCCCAATGGCCTCATCATCCGTGGGAATCTCATTGAGCGACATGCGGGAGCCAGAGAACTCCACCTGGTGTGGCATGGGGATGAAGGGCAGCTCGTCCAGATCGTCTGAGTCCGAGGAGGATGACAGCGCCGGCGACTCCTTGAGGTGCCGGGGCACGGCGATGGAGAGGTGGTTGGACGTGTCCTCCAGCAGCTCCGGGATCGGCCGCAGCACCATGTTGCACTTGTAGCTGATCTGCGAGCGCTGCAGCCGGCGGAGAGGGCTGGATCAGGCCCAGGCAGGTGGCATGGCATCATCCTGCCCAGGGCACATCACCCCATCCTGCCCAGTGCACATCACTCCATCCTGGCCAGGGCACACCATCCCATTCTGCCCAGGGCATGTCACCATGTCCTGCCCAGCACACATCGCCCCGTCTTCCCCAGCACGCAGCTCTGCCCGCCCCCCTCCTGCCCCGGCTCCTGCCTTCACCTGCCATTTCCGACGGGAGAGGAAGAGCTTTAGGTGGTCAGTGCTGATGACTTTCCCCTTGGCCAGCGTCTGCGGGGCAAGGGGACAGCAGTGTCCCACAGTGCCTGGAGCAGGCTCAGGGGAACCCCGCTGCCTCCAGGTGCTGGGTCCCTGTCCAGGCTCACCTTGAACCAGGGATGCTCCAAGGTCTGCTCTGCATTGGGCCTCCTGCAAACCAACACCGCCGGCTGAGAACTGGGGGGTTGTGGCACAGCCAGCCTGCCCTTGGGCACCCCAATGCACGGGGGTCCCCACCCTCCCTCGAGCACAAGGGGATGGGGCACGGGGACCCTGCAGCACTCACAGCCTGTCATTGACCAGCACTTTGATGACGAAGCCCTTGGCTTCCCGGGTGAGCCCCTGGAACATCCTCTCCTCGAAGGCCACGTTGTAGTTGCGGATGTTCATCAGCGTCGTCTTGTCGTTCTCCCCCACAAAGGGGGAGATCCCCGTCAGGCTGCCGAGAAGGGGACACTGTCATCGGGCCGGGGGGACATGGGGAACAGCATGGCAAGTATGGGGGCACCAAGGATGGGCTCCTGGACCCCAGCCCCAGTGCCATGGGGAGGGCAGAGGCAGGAGCAGCCAGGGAGGAGGCTGAGCCTGCAAGAAGCAATGTGCATGGGCTCGGCCCCTGCACTACAACGGGCAAGGGGGCAGGAAGGGAGTCCCTTCCATGGGATCCCACCAGGGCACTTACCAGAGGTAGGCGATGACCCCCACGGGCCTGTGGAGATGAGAGTGTGGTTACTGCACAGTGCAAGCCCTCCGGAGCGCCCTGTCCCTCTCGGCATAGTGGGGGGCCCACCGTCCACCCCGGGGCCACCCTTACCAGATGTCGGTGACACTGGAGACAGGGCTCTGGTTGACGATCTCGGGGCCCACGAACTCGGGGGTGCCGTACTTGCAGTACTGCGGCTCCTCGGGTGTCAGCTCCTGCGCGTTGCCGAAGTCACAGATCCGGACCTGCTCGCTGCTCGAATCCGCCATCAGGAGGTTTTCTGGCTACAGGACAAGGCGGGGCGGAGGGGAGCTTGGCAGGTGGCAGGGGCTCCCCCCAGGGAAGGGATGTCCCCCATCGGCAGGACCGAGCCCCCCTCAGCACGGCAGGAGTCCATCTGTGCGGCCGTGGGGCAGGAGGGGGTGGAAGACCCCCGCACTCACTTTGATGTCCAGGTGCAGGACGCTGTGCTGGTGCAGGTAGCAGATCCCCTCCAGGACCTGCCGCATGTAGGACCGGACCTGCAAGAGAGCAGAGGGAGGGTGGGAGCCCTGACCGTGGGTCAGCCCCACGCCGCAGCCCTCTTTGTAGCCTGATGCAATGAGCGTTGCATGTCCCTGGGCTGAGACAGACCCCGGTGTCTCCAGGCTCCCTGCCTCCCCCATCACTTTGCCCTGCCGGGGTTCACCCACCTCAGACTCGCACACCGAGGGCTTCCTCGCCATCCTGTCCAGCAGCTCTTCCTCAGCACAGCTGGGCCCCAGTCAAGGAGCACAGAAATGCCGTGCCCTGCGCCCTCCTGGGCACCCAGCTCCTCCACACCCGCTCTGCCCATCTGTGCCCCCCAAAAGCCTCCCTCATCCCCCCGCGCCACATGGTCCTGGAGCAGAGCCTGGAGGATACAGCTCCATGACCATGATGACGGCGTTCTTCTTCTCAAAGGCATCGTGGAAGAAGACAATGCGCTCGTGGTCCAGCTGGGAGAGGATGTGCAGCTCCCGGCGCGCTGACTGCTTGGCCTTGGTCCTCCCGGGGACGAACTTGGCGGCAAAGTCCAGCCGGCTGCTCTTCTCCGTCACCCTCCGCAGGTAGGAGAAAGCCCCCCTGCAATGCAGTGATGGGGGCAAGGAGGGATAAGAAGGTGGAGGAGCAGGAGACCTCCCCTTCCCTGAGCAGCTGGGGCAGGTGCCCACTCCGCAGGGAGCTGCCCATTACTGTGGCAGACCTCCAGGACCATCTGTGGAGAGACCTCAGGCCTGGCTTTGCTCTGGCTGCCCCAGCTCCCCACTCTGAGCCAGCACCAGGATATCCAACGATGGCTGAGAGCAGCCCCAGCGCATCAGCTGACATACCTTGGAGCTCAGTCCCAAGGGACGAACCTGGCTCCAGCAACCCTGTCCCTGCAGTGCCCTGCTGCCCACCATGCTGGTGGCCCCGTACCTCCCGATCTCCTCGTGCACGTCGTAGTAGTCAGTCAGGCGTCGCGCCTTGTGCAGCGCATCCTCCTCCATGGCAGCATCGGCAGCGGGCTGGGCTGGGGGAAGGAAAGGCGCTGGCGGGGGGCAAGCTGGGCACCCAGGCTCTGCCCCCCGGGGCTGGGGGGCCAGCTAGCCGTACCTGCCCGCACCACCAGCTCCGCCTTGCAGGAGACCTCCCCGGCCAGGTTCTTGGCCGTGCAGGTGTAGACGCCACTGTCAGACTCAGCGGCACCCAGCACCACCAGCGAGCACTCGTTGTCTTCATACACGAAGCTCAGGTGACTGCTCTCCTCCAGCAAGTCCCCATCCTGGGGGTGGCAGGAGCGTCAGGGGGGTCCCATCCCATCCCCAAACAGCTCCCGCCACCCTTTCCCCATGGATGGGGCACGGGGCACATCCTGCATCACCGGGGGTGAACACAACCCCAAAGCCCCAACACGGTGACCCAGGTGAGGCAGTGGAGGGTGTGGGTCTGGGGGGGTTGTGAGTCAAGAAGGTGGTGGGGGAGTCCCAGCCCACCTTGTACCACATGATGTCCGGCACTGGTTTCCCCTCCACCACCACGGCAAAGCGTGGCGTCTCCCCTTCCTGGGCATCGATGTCCTCCATGATGGACTCAAAGCGCGGTGCCTCTGCCGAGAGATGGGGTGTGGGGCACCATGGGGCAGTGCCACCCCCTGACACTGGTAAGGAGTGTATGGCTGTGGCGCACTGCGAGGATATGCCAGCCCACGGTACAGGGGCATGGAGCGCCATGGGGCAGTGCCACCCCAATGCACACAGGAGGGGGACACTATGGGGCAGGTCACCAATGACATGTGCCTGCAACACTGTGGGGCAGTTACGCATTGGTGTGGGGCACCATGGGGCAGTGGACTCCTGGCACATGGGCATAGGGCACTGTGGGGTTACATCTCCCTGTTACATATGGATGTGGGGTACTGTAGGGCAGTGCCACCCATGACACCTCTGTGGGGCATTGTGGAGGTGTCCCCTATGGCTCTTGGCTATAGGGCACCAGGGGTTGGTGCCACCCCATTAGAGACAGGTATGGGACACCCTGCAGCAGTGCCAGCCATGGCACATGGCTGAGGGACACCATGGGTCACTGCCACCCCATGCACATGGTCATGGGGCACATGGGACACTTCTACCCAAGTCAGATATGGGTATAGGACACCGGGCAGCAGTATCCATGCCTGGTTCATGTGTTTTCAGCCCCATGGGGCATTGCCACCCTATAGAGCAGCATCCCCATGGCATACGAGTATGGAGCACTGAGGGGCAGTGTCATGCTAAGTGGCATGGCTAATGGTACATGGATTTGGAGCGCCGTATGGCAATGCCACCCCCTGGCAGAGGGGCACGGTCTCCCAGTGCGGGAGCACCTACCTGCGAGGCGGAGGCGGAGGGTGCAGCGGGCAGTGCCGTGGCGGTTGGTCACCTCGCAGGCCAGTGGCCCCGTGGCCCCCCGGCGCATGTGCAGCAGCCGCAGGCAGTGCTGGTCATCGTCCGGCATCGTCACCTCGCATGTGCCCTCCTGCTCCCCCAGCACCTGCCCGCCCCTGCGGGCACACCAGCTGCCACATCACAGCCCCACAGGCAGCCCCAGCCCCACTGCCCCATCGATAGCTCCCACCCCACAGCCCCATGGCCACCTCCTGACCCACAGACAGTCCCAGCCCCGCTTCCCACCCTGCAGCCCCCACAGGCAGCTCACCCCCATTGCTAGCTCTGCCTTCTGAATGGCTCTCAACTCGTAGCACCCCACAGACAGCACCCCACACACAAAAAAAGCCCCCCCCATACAGCTCTGCAGAGCCTGGGACATCACCCTTGGGTGCACATCCAGCCCAGCCCCAGGGAAAGACCCCTTCATGCACCTTGGGCTGCACGAGGAGCTGGTGCAGGAGCCCCTCTTTGTGCACCCCGTGCGATGATGTTGGGCACGGAGCAGGCAACAGGCACAGCGCCATGTCCTACCTCTTCCAGGTGACGGTGGCCTCCACGTGGTTGATGGTGATGGTGATAGAGGCTGGCTGGCCCTCCACCACATATACCACATCTGGCTTGTCCAGGATGACTGGGGCCTCTTCCAGGTAGGGACCTGCCACACGCATTGTCACCACCACATCTGGACCCCACATTGCCCAGCCCTGGCCAGCTTACCACCCCACTGGGGACAGAGACCCCTCCACGCCCATCACCCGTCCCCTCCCCACTGCTCCTCTCACCCCGGTCCAGGAGTTGCACGGGCCCCACAGGCGGGGAGGGCTTGCTGTTGGTCTTGGGGGTGGCAGTGATGACACGGAAGAGGTACTGGGCACCCTTGGTCAGCCCTTGCACCGTGTAAGTGGTGTCCCGCACACCGGCCACCAGCACCAGCCACTGCGTTGTGCCCAGCACTTGCATTTGCACCATGTAGGTCACCGAGTTGGGGTCTGCAGGGGGAGAGAGTCAGTGCAGAGCCCCCGGCATCGGGCTGGCCCATGCACCTCATCACGTTGTTGCCCACCCCCTGCCCACCCCCTTCCCAGCCCCCTCACCTATGGCAGTGTCCAGCCACTTGGGCTTGTTCCAGGTCAGCGTGATGGCTCTGCCGGTCACCGAGGCCACGGTGGGGGGCCCGTCCGGGGGGGTCGGCACCACATCTGCATGGGGAGGTGGGCAGGGGTGTGAGTGTGGCCACTGCCACAGCTCCTTGGGGCATCTGCCTTACGCCCCGGGAGACATGGGATGGAGGGGACGGATGGGGCTAGCGACCCCCCACTGGTTCCCCAGCTGGGGCTCAGCCTGGACGCCCCTGTGGGGCTGGTGGTCCCAGCAAGTCCCATGCTGGACCTGGGGGTCCAGGGATGGGTCCTGACCCTGACATGTGAGGCCTGCACACATGACCTCGCTTTTAGGTTGGGTTAGAGACCTCCTGAGGTCCCCTCCAAGCTGAACTGTCCTGGGATCCTATCACCCTAGGACCTCGCTACAGGACCACTGACCCCCAGCCCCGGGGCACAACCTGGCAGGGTGGCAGCGAGTGGTCACACATCCCTGGTGGTGCCTGCTGCTGCTTACCGGTGACATAGAGGTGTGCGTAGCATGTGGCTTTCCCCACTTTGTTGGCGATGACGCTTTTATAGACACCAGCATGCGCGTGGCTGACAGACGTGAACACCAGGCGATGGATATCCTTATCTGGGGCGGAACAGGGGGACACAGGTAAGACCCCACCAGCCAAGCGGCGCAGAGCTCCCCTCCCTCCCTCACGGGGCATGAAGGTCTGGGGGGTGATGCCTCCTCCCAGGGCAGAGGGACCCCAAGGGGACAGAGAGGGTGGTGGGGAGCCCTACACTGCATCATCTTGCGGTCATCGGTGCTGTCGATGCGGGAGCCGTTGTGGAACCAGGTGATGGAGGGGTAGGGCAGCCCGGCCACCTGGCACTCCAGTATGGCCTCCTTCGACTCCACCACGTCCAGGTTGTGCAGTGGCTTCAGGAAATCGGGCATGGTGAAGCATTCTGTCTCCGTCTCCGCCTGCTCTGGCTCCTCTGGGATGGACGGCATCTTCTCCAGCTTGGACCTGCAAGAGCCCACACATGCTCATGGCAGGAGCACGGTGCCCCCAGCCCAGCCCTGACCCCAGGCTTTGCACAAGCCCATTGCCCCCAAATCTCAGGGGGGCAGCAAGCAGGGGGGATGCAGATTCTGGAGATCCCCGAGTCTTACATCTGGGAGGCAGCAGATGGCCGCGGCTCCTCCACGTAGAGCTCAGCAGAGCACTCCACATGGCCGTGGGCATTCCTGGCAGTCACCGTGTACTGCCCCTCATCCTCGCTGCCCACGTGCACGATGATGAGCGAGTGCAGCCCCCCATCCTGCTGAATCCGCACATTCTCCCCCTCCTGCACCGGCTGGCCTGCGTGGAGACACACGCAGCATCAGCATCAGCATCAGCATCAGGAGCCCTCCCAGCCCCGAGCCCTTGGGTGCAGCCCCCAAGTGGATGGGGAGAGGTCTCTCTGCAGGGCCCTGGGCAAGCCCTCTGGGCTTGGCGTTACCAAAATGGGTCCAGGTAACTGCTGGGGGAGGAGTCCCACTGATCATGCAGTCGAAATGCGCCGTCCGCCCTTCCACCACGTCCACGTCCTCCAGCTTGCGGGTGAAGAGCGGCTGCACGGAGGGCTGCACCGTCAGCCGGGCGCTGCAGGTCAGCTCATCTGCAAGGAGAGTGGGCAGGGGTGAGCAGGGCAGGAGGCAGCCTGCGACCGCCCCGACGCAGCCCCAGTAGCCACCATGGCTGTAGCCGAGTGTACCCCACGCCCGGTGGGGGCTGAGCCCAGGTGGGCTGGGTGCCAGGCTCTGTCCCCACACGGGGCAGGGTGGGTACAAGTCTGTGCAAGGTCCCTGTGCCCAGGGCTGGGGCTCTGTTGGCAGTGGGGTGCCTCTTTCCTCCCTTCATAGCAGTACAGATGCCAGCAGTGATGTGGGGTAGGAGGATGGCATATCATAGGGGTCACAGCTGGCCTAGCCCCTTGGGGACAGGGCTGTGACGCTGAAGCAGGCAGCGCCAGCACATGCAGCACCCAGGGGCAGCATGGGAATGGGTGGAGGCTGGATGCTCCAGATGAGGGGGTTTGCAGCAGGGACCGCGTTTTTTTGCAATTATGGTGTCATTGTCCACCCCAGGCGGGGATCAACACCATGCTCAGGCACAACCTCACCCCCCTGCACCCAAAACTGCTGCTGCCCTCAAATCCCTCAAATGGAGGGATGCCACAGGCACCAGCCACAGGGTGCTGGGAATACCAGTGCCCCCTGCACCCACCACAGCCTGGATTACTGCCGAGGGGCTGGAGAATGGGAAAAGGACCCTTGTCCCCACCCTGCTGCTGGGGACAGAGGCTGTGTGCAGCAGGCACAGGCACAGAGGGGTGTCAGAGCCATGGGACAGAGGCCGGGTCTTGCTGGGCTTCCTCAGCTGCCACCAGTGATGGCTTTGTGGGAGAGGGTGGGTGGCCCTGACGCCCTGCCCATTGCCCCTGCTACCTCCCAGGCTAGCAGAGACAGGTTCATACCAGAGCTGGGTGCCCAGAGGCTCTGGATCCAGGGGATAGGGACAGCTGGGCTCCAGGGCTGTGTTCAGCCACGGTGCAAATGCATCTCCCCACGTTTCTGGGAGCCGCATGCATGCCGGTGGAGGAGCTGGGTGGGGTGGGACAGGGCTGCAGGGCTCAACGTGCTGGAGCCAGAGGACTGATGCACACCAGCTTTCTCAGCTCCTGGGGGCAGAAACCACCCCCCATCCTCCTGTGGCCGACCTCCAGCACTCACAGCTACATCCTGTGCGGACCACAGCCCCAAATTCGGTGGGTGAAGGGGGGCTGTCCACCCCCAGCACCCCCTTAGGGCCAAGCCCCGAGCGAGACCCCCGCCCCCCGGGGAGCTGGGTGACAACCCAGCCGCTTACCTTTGGCAGTGCTGAGCTTGCAGGTGTAGATCCCGCTGTCGTCCTCGTGCACGGAGGTGAGCAGCAGCTTGCACTTGCGCCCGTCAAAATGCATCTTGCATTTGAGCAGGGCGGGCTGGAGCAGCCGGCCCCGGGACAACCAGTCCACGTCCATGTCTGGCGGGCCAGCCACCACGCACTCAAAGAGTGCCAGCTCCCCCGCCCCGACCACCACGTCCTGCAGGGGAACCACGATGGCCAGGGACTGGCACTCGGGGCGAGCTGCCCGGGAATTGGGGAAGAGAGAGAAAGAGAGAGAGAGAGACGCGTCTCAGCAACTGAAAAGCAACCATGAGAGGTGGCGGGGATGGAGGGCAACGTGCGGGGCAGTGCAGGGGGGCATGCGGGGAGGGGGCC
>VWZL01002598.1:0-15218 GCA_013396915.1 Stercorarius parasiticus | reverse complement strand
GAGGATGAGGAGGAAGGGCAGGGGGACGGCGGTGGCAATGGGGCAGGGTGGCAGGCTGGGGCACAGGGCCTGCTCAGGGACAGGGCTGGCATCGGGCAGGGGTCCTCCTACCGTAGCTTTGTTTCCTGCAGGAGCGGAAAACTTCGCTTCCATAGGGGCAGCAAGAGAGAGAGAGACATCAACACCCGGTTATCGGCCCGGCCTGCAGAGATGCGGGGGGCAGCAGGGAGAGACCTTATCCCCAGCGTCTCCCCACACCGTCATGAGGCAGGGACCTGCTGGGGCCAGCACCTGGATGTGCCATGCCGGCTCAGAGAGCCTGGCATAGGGTCCAGGTATGGGGCCAGGACTGGGCGTTTGCCCATCTCAGGACCCCACGAGGACACCCCATGTCCTGCCCAGCCCCATGGCAGGGTCCAGGTGCCCACAGGGTGTGGAAACAGGCCTGTTTCCCCCAGACTTCCCCACCACATCTCCAGTCTGCACTCGCATTCACCGCACGCTGTTTTGCACCCATGTTCACTGCGCAGACCCTCCTCCCACACAGACCGTCCCCGCTGTGCAGTGCTCAGCACCATCCCCGCACCTGTCTCCTGTCCCCGGAGCTGTGGGAGCTGCCCCACGGGGTGGCCTCGCCGCTGCAGCATCTGCACATCCCTGTGCTCCCCAGGGCACCGCAGCTTGGGGCTAGAACCCCCAGCCAGAGCCCCAGCTGGGTGCTCCTGGGGGTGCTGGGGCACACGGACATGTGTGTCCATGTGCAAGCACCCACCCTCTGTGCATCCCCTACCCCACCAGCGGTAACTGCTGCCGGATACGGCCGTGCCCCACAGCGCGGCCCTGGTTGATAAAGCAGCGGATGTTCAGGGTAGGGCATCAGCGAGAGCCTCCCCACAGGCGGGATGCGGCCAGGCCAGATCAGCACCACCCTAATGTCCTGTCTCAGGAAAATCGACGCCGTGCAGCCAGGGAGAGCCAGCCTTTCCCCCCTGGCACCGCCTGAGCCCTCACAAGCTGCTACAACTGCAGCAAGGGACGTGTCCCCTGTCCCACCACCGCTCCCCACCACTGAGTGCCACGATATGGTGGGGGGCCACACTGCTCCCCCCCACCTCAAGCTGCCCCTCCGCAGCCTGGTACACCGCCAGCTGCCCTGTGCACTGCCACCACACCGGGCTCCCCAGCCCAGCCATGACAGCCTGGCAGCCCCCGAGGAACCGCAGCTGCAGGGCCAGGAGCAGCCCAGCCTTGCAGGGGACAACGGGAGCCCCCGGCTGACTGGGACCCTGTTTGGGGGCTGTTGAGCTGCAGCCCAGCCCTGCCCAGCCTCTGCTCGCTGCCCCCCACCCCTGGCACAACAGTGGGACCGGACTCCGTCCCGGCACGCTCCGGGGGATGGGGAGAGCCAGGTCCTGGTAACTCAACGCACCATGCGTGAAGCGCCCAAAGCGCCGCGAGTGGCCGGTCTTCTGCAAAGGAAAAGAGAAGAGAGCGTTACTCACAGCACGGTGCCACACGCCTGCTCATGCACACGCACACACACACACACACAGTGCTGGCACGGCACAGCCACATGCACAACACACACACACCCCATCGCGGCACACGTGGCACTGCTTACACCCACAACCGCTTGCACACACACACACATACACACACACACATATACACACACACATACACACACACACACGCAGAGCACACGTGGTGCCACTCACACCCTCCCGCTGGCAGGGCACACCTGGCACCGCTCGCACGCACACGCAGACACACACCCCCGACTGCGCGCCCACGGGGTACCCGCAGGCACACACCCACGGGGTACCCACAGGCACACAACCCCAGGCACACACCCCTGCACCCGCAGCAGTGGGCGGGTGTAGGTGGACACATGTAGCACATGCCCAGCCGTGCACACACACACCCGCACGCACTTGTGTGCACACGTGTGCGTGCACACACACCCCCACACTCCCCTTGGTGATGGCACTGTGCATCCCAGCCCTGTGCCACTGCCTGTGCCTGGGGGTGACACTGTGCACCCCATCCCTGCGCTGCTGCCCGTGCCAGGGGGTGACATTGCATCCCATCCCTGTGCCAGGGGTGACACCGTGCACCCCAGCCTTGCGCTGCTGGGCACCCCCCCATGCCCAGGGGGGTGACAGCCCTGGACAGCATGGCTACCCTGGCACCACTGCCCGCAGCCAGCACTGCCTGCAGCAAGGTCTTTGCCCAGGCGGGTGCCCAAATGCTCCGCAGCCCCTTCAAAACCACTGCCCACGCCAGCCCAGGGACCGGGCCAGCAAAGCGTCTTCAGGCGCTGGCCCAGACGCCGCCACGGGCATGGGCCCAGCGCAGGGACAGCATCCCCTATCCCCGGTGGGGGCCGTGCCAGCTGCAAGGGAGGCTGCCTGGCACAAGCGGCATGGGACTGGCCCATCTGCGCGGGGCTGGCGGCGTGGGGGCCACGCTCCCCGCGCCGTCTGGGCAGGCAGGCAGGATCTGAGCATGGGGCAGAGGCGCCGGCAGCTCCCTGCCAGCTCAGCTGCCCTCCGCGCCGCAGCCTGGGGCCCGGCATCCACTTGCCAAGGAAGGGACCGGCCCAGGGTGACCTGGCTGCCAGGTCCGGCGAGCACTGACGGCGTCTCCCAGAGAAGCACAGGGGTGGGGTGATCTCCAAGGCAGGCAGGAGCGGCGATGCGGCGTGCAGACAGGCAGGGCTGGGCTGCCAGGGCTGAGCATCCTTCCCAGCCAGTCTGGGTGACGGGGTCTCCCTGGGACACTGATGCCCTGTGCCCTGTCTCCCAGGCATGGAGCCCAGGTCTGGCCACCCAGCTTTCTTGAAACCCTTAGCGCTGCCAGCCCCTCCTGCCTCCCCACAGCTCACAAGCAGGGTCACGGACAGCCAGCCCCCAGGGATGGACAGCCCCCAGAGAGAGCCAGCCCCCGGGGACAGCCAGCCAAGCATGGACAGCAGTTAGTCGCCCTTGGAAGGGCAGCTGGCTCATTTCACATGCCCCAAAGCTGCTGCCACTGCAGCGGCAGCCCCTGCTCGTGGGCAGCAGATGGGGGCTCCCACCAGCCCCCTGCCTGCATGCGGTGCTGGCCAGAGGGCAGCGGCTGCACGAGACACATTTGTATTCAGGCTGAGCCAGGCTTCACCTCCCCTCCTCGGCTGACTGTGCTGGTTCTGGCTGGCAGCCCGTCTTCCAGGCCAGGGAAAGATAGATGAATGATTAACTGCACCATTGGCGGATAATTCCCCCATTAAAAAATGAAAATGCAATTGAGTGCCATTATCGGGTGCTCTTGTGGCTTCCCCAGGGACTGGCGCCATCAGCTCCCCATCAAATATGGTGACTGCACCCAGTGGGCCTGGGCTGGGCTCCATCACCCGGAGCTATGGGGTGGCTGAGCCCCCTCCCCTCTGCCCTGCAACAGGTCCCTGCGGGACTGGGGTACCCTGCAGCCAAGACCCCCCTCAGGTGCAGCACCCACCCACAGCTCAGCAGGGAGTGAGTGCTGGGTGATGTGGGGTCATCCTCGAGCAAGGAGGTGGAAAGGGGGCAGGAGCAGCTCAGGGCTTGCTGTGGGGCTGGGCTCTGGGCAAAGGGACCAGCTGGAGAGTGAGGGGTGTGCTCCCTGCCTGGGATTTCATTTGCACCCTGGGAAAAGGGGTGGGGGAGCCCCAGGAGCCCTTTCTGTGCCCACCCAGCCTGAGGTGGGGAGAAGGGCTGGCTGGGAACAGCACCCAGCTTCAGCCCTGCCCCATAGGGCAGCTGGGTGAGACCTGGTGCTGCCTCCTACCCCCATGCCAGGCACATCCCTCCCCTGCCCAGGCTGGGGTCCTACCCTGGCCCTGGCACAGGGCATCCCTAGCCATGGCCATGGGGTCAAGGGGCGTCAGGGTGGAGAAGGTGGTCCTGGGGCCATGGAGCAGAGCCCATGCAGCCTGCCGCCACCTGGCATGTGGAGCCCAGCACCACATGGCACTGGTGCCATTGGTGCAAGACAGGCAGATAGAGAACAGGGACAGGGTGAGGTGGGGAGGCAGTGGGTGGCTTGCCTGGTGTGCAGAGACAGCCGCTGTGGGTGTGCCAAGACCCCCCCATGCCCAGCCAGCGCAGCAGGACCCTGCCCCACCACATGGGCAAGCCCATGGACTTGCTGCCCCCAAGGGCAGATGGGGCAGCCAGGCAGTGCCACCCACCCTGCCCCGGAAGGACTCCCCCACCTGGCTCCCAGCATTCCTGGGAACCTGTGTCCCTCGGCACATCCTGCACCCCTGGGAAGGGACTGTGGTTCACAGCCCCTCCCCAGCCCCTGCTGGGCCACCAAGCAGGGTGACAGCAGGGAGGCTACGTGCCTGCGCTGGGTGGAGCAGTGGGGTGTCCCTGTGCGCCCCGGGGGAGCTGGAGGCAGGGGGCTTCCTGGAAGGATGCCCCCCATCCTCCACTCCCCACCGAGGCCAAGTGACGTCCTTGTTCCTTGCTCGGCGGCAGAGCGTGCAGCGGGGCCCGTGGAGGAGCCTTGCCTGTGCCAGGCATGCTCCTGACGCGGAGGGGATGACGCATGCAAAGCCTCGTCTCCAGCTCCGTGACCACCGGCAGCGGGGCCGGGGGGGAGCCATGAAGCAGCATCCATTTGCTTCCCTGGCTCCGGAGAGCAGAGAAGGGAGAGGGTGGCACGGGGGGAAGCCCCCGGCGGGGGTCCCAGTTCTGCTGATGGCACAGGCGGTGCTGAGCACCTGCCCTCTGCCCATCCTGCCCGGGCTGGCGAGGACAGGCAGGCAGCTGGCAGCTCTGCAAGCAGGGATGGAGCTGTCGATGGGCGAAGCCCTGGGGAGCCCCGGGTGGCAGCAGCAGGGCCGGAGGGACACCTCCATCCCCATCCCCATCCCGATGCTCTCCTGCTCCCCATCACTGCCCCCTCCCCCCGGCACCCGCCGGCGCGGCAGCCCGGAGCCCTTACCTGGAAACGCTTCTTCACCCAGATCTTCTTCATGCTTCTGCAGAGCCCCGCTGGCCCGGTCACACCGGCTCAGGCCCGGCAGGAAGCCAGCCCGCTCCCGGCGGGGTCCCCGCTGTCAGCACGCCGGGGGGCAAGCGATGCTCCGAGCATACTCCACCGCCGGCAGCCGGGGACGGCGGAGGGAGAGGAAGGGGCTCGCCAGGTTGGGCTCTCGGGAGGGCTGGAGCTGTGAGCATGAAGCATCACTGGAGTGCTCCTCCCTCCATCCTTCCCCCGCCTGCCTCCGCCTCCGCCTCCCCGACAGCCCTGGCACACAGTGACAGCGGCGGGGGACAGGCGGGGCACAGGTGGCAGGGGGCGAGGGCAGCCGCGGGGCGGGGGGGCGCACGTTCTCCCCTCCCCGCTGTCTTTGGCTTCACAGCCCCCAGGGGTCCGAGCCCCTGCCCAGCGATGCGGCTGTACCACTGTCCCCTGCCATCGGTCCATCCTACCCACCGCCCGGGGCAGAGGCTGCTCTTCTCTCTCGTGCTCAGCACCATGGGGCACAGCCCACCACTGCGGCTCCCACACGCATCCCGATGGGGACAAGAATGACACAACACGCCACACCAGGGCTGCACGCCACTGTCCTCCATGCACTGCCCACAAAGTGCCCCTGAAAAAGGCAGCTCCACTGCCACAGCCACCACAACCCTGCACGCAGCAGCAAAGCTGTGGCACAGTGTGCCATGGCACTGCCCAGCCGAGATCCAGGCTCGGGCCCCGCGTCCTCCAGCCATTGGAGATGCAGAAGTGTTCCCTTACCAAGGCGCGAGTGTGGGTCCCAGCACTGCTGACCCACCTGCACATGAACAAGAGCTAATACGGGCGCAGTCCTGCAGAGAAACCCCCCTGGCACTGCCCATGCCACAGCACGAGACCCCCTTGAAAACCACACAGCCTTTCCTTGCAAACCATGGAGCCTCCATCCCCAGGCACCCAGTCCCCTAAGCCAGACCTTGCACCCTGTCCCCCGGGTGCCTCAGGACCCAGGTGGGATGGCAGGGCTTGACTGCTCAGCCCTGGGCTACCATCACTGCTTTGTGGCTGGTGGGGACACAAGCATGCCCCGGGGAGGTGGGCTGTTGTCCCTGTCTGTGTTGCATGACACACATGAGACCTCCCCTCATCCTCGGGTGAAGATCCATGGCACAGCTGAGGGCAGGACTGGGTGCCCGGGACCGAGCTGCGATGGTGCAGAAGCTGTGAGTGGGGGTCCCCCATGAGGCTGGTCAGGACCATTAAGACCCATTAATGCCCCCAGGGTGCTGGCATAACCCCGGCACACCTGTCCCAGCTGAGTGTGCCCAGCCCTGCCAGCCTGTCCCTGTTCTCTGTGTCACACTGCAAGTAAGTCAGAGGAGCAGTCCCAGCCCCACAGCCTCAGTGGGGTCTTTCCTGCCTGCTGTGCCCCCCCCCAGCTCTCGGTGCCCTGCATCCCCAGCTCACCAAACTATTGAGCACCACAGCACCCATCAGCCCCATTTTCCAGGCCCCTGGAGAGGCTGACAAGGTCCCAGCCCCACCGGTTGTCCGTGCTGCCCCCTCCCACTGCAGAGCATCCGTGGGGACGGTGCTGGAGGCCTCCCCACCCAGCGCTTGTCCCCATGCTGCTCACCTGTCCCCTGGGGAGCCGGGCGCCCCATGCGGGGCCGCGCACAGGCATCACGCTCCCCATGACGCTTTGGCAGCTCCAGCAGCTTTTCTCCGCTTCCCCTCCCAGCCCATGACTCCCAATGTGAGGCTTTTCATGGCTCCATAATAACTTGCAAATTACCCAGTAGAAAAGGAGCTGTTTATACAACATTTCTGACAGTCCCACAATCCAAGTGATGCTGCGGGGTTTCCGTGGAGACCCCGCACATCAGGTGAGTCCCACGAATGCCAGAGCTGGCACGAAGAGGCAGAGGATTCTGCTGGGGCCCCCCAGCCCTGGGTGGGGACAGAGAGGGCACCCCTGAGCCAGGGCTGGCTAAAGGGGTGGGCTGTAAAGGGGTGGGCTGTCGGGCTCATGTCTCCCAGGGTCCCTGCCCCCAGGGTCTCCCTGCCGGGTGCTCTCACCCGGGCTGTGCATGCCTGTGGTCCTGCTGCAGACCTGCACAGCCCGTGCCTTTTATTCACACTCAAGTGGGATAAAAGCACGGTTAGGGATGCCAGGAAGGTGCACCCAGGCTTGGACTTGGCACACGGTGGTGCCAGAGCAAGGGTGCTGCCACCACAGCACCTGCGGGGACAGCCCCAGGGCTGGCCCCAGGGATGGACGACATGTGCCCAGCCAAAACACAGTCATTTGGGTATCCTCCAACTGCCATATCTGCTGCCCCATCGGCCATAGCTCCCAGACGGCTGGGCACCCAGTCCTTCCCTGCCACTGCAGCTCTGCCATCCCTCAGCAAAAGCCCCAGGAGTGGCTCTGGGCTGCCCCAGAGATGCTGCACCCTGGGGGGCAGCTGTGTCACCTCTGAGGGGCTGTGCCTGCTGTGGAGCCCAAAAGTCCTGTCCAGAGACTGCAGCACCAGCAAATCCCACCGCAAGGGCAAAGAAGGTGTCTGATGGGAGGTGATGACAGCCTGCATCCAGGGTGTCTGCTCTGCAAGGGACAGCGGCCAGCGTGGCCATGGCATGGGCAAGGGGCAGAGCTAGAGCACGTGGCCCCTTTACCACCCGGCACCATCTTCACCTGCTGGACACACACCAGCCCTGAGCAAAGCAGGTAGCAAACACTTGCTCAAAATGCAGCATGAATTACACTCTGCTGAGAGAAAACTGCGACTCCCCATGCCTTGCTGGGCCTCCCCAGCAGCTCTGCACGGATCCTGCCCCTGCACCGCAGCACCGGCTGGGCACTGGCCACCTGGCCCCGGCCATCAGCCCGCTTGTCTTGGTGCTGGAATAACTGATGGTGGTGGGTGCCTGCGGCCATCTCAGGTAGGAGGAGGTCTGAGCATGAATCTTTCACACATTTGAGCCTCCCAAAGCTGCTGGGGATGATCTGCGGGAGGTGGGGATGTGCTGGGAGCCTGGGAAGATGGGGGACCATCCCGAGTCCTGTCTTCAGGGAGAAATAAATGCAGCAGGATGGCCCTCGTCACAGGGAAGGGCAGCCTCTCAGCAGCTTTCTTGCCCTGGCAACGCTCTGCTGTGACCCCTCTCCAAGTGCTAGAGACACCCCAGGTGCCCTCCCCAGCGTCGCCTCCACATGCTGCCACCAGAAGGATGCCCAAGCACACGGTGCCTGCTGCAGGCAGAGGGCACAGGGATGCAGGACAGCAATGTGACCTTGGCTCCGGGTGCCTGGGCATGTAGCGGGATGGCAGGAGGCATTTTGTCCCTGCCCTGCCAGCCCCACTCCCGGCATCCCCCCTGTCTGGGGCTTAGAGGCTGCATGCAGAGGGCAGGGGGGAAGCAAGGGGGAAACAGGCAGGAGCACAGGCAGGAGTGCAGGCAGCAGGGTAGAAGCAGTTAGCCCCTTCCCAGTGACACCGTGCCAGGGGACAAGCCAGCAACCTGGTATCGGGAGGCAGGAGGGGAGCGGGGAGCACTGGGCAGCCCCAGGGGGAGGAAGAGGCTGTCGCCCCATCACGCAGCCCCGAGCTGCGGTGCTATATTTACCCGCCCGCGGGCCCGGGTCTCGGCCTCTCGCCTGTAACACAAGCCCTGAAGCCCGCCAGAATCCAAGGGGACGGCACATTCCTCAGCAAAAATAACCCCCCGGCAGCGGGCAAGAGGGCAGGGGTGGAGGTGACTGACTGGACAGCTGCACCCACCGCTCTGCTCACCAGCGAGCAGCCCTCCCGGTCCGCAGCACCCCAGGATGGTGAGCCGGCATGCATGGCCACCATGCCAGCCCCCTGCCCAGGTGGCTGGGGACAGAGCTGGGAGCCCAAGTCGCCAGCAGCTGACCCTGGTGCCACCCCCAGGGCCAGGGAACTGGCACAACTCGGTGGTGTGTGGCTGTGCTTGGGGACCAGTGGCTGCACAGACATCCACCCGCCGGCCCTTGCTGGCTCTGGGCATCCCAAGGGGCAGGTCCAGCCTCATCCTCCCTGCACTGCCCAGCCCCGGGGACCTGTCCCTGTGCCAGCTGGGTGGTGGCACTGGCCAATCAGCACTGCAGAGGCAGCCCCTGCGCTGGCACAGCTGGGCACAGTGGGACATGGCAGCCTGGGATGGAGCCCTGCTGCATCCTGGGCTCCTCCGAGGTACTGCTGTGCCCTGGGGCTGGGGGACAGGCAGGGACATGGGGCATGACAGCCAAGGACTGCAAGGGGAAACTGAGGCAGCCCCAAGAGTCACACAGGAGGGAGGAAATGGCAAAAAACAGGGCTTTAGGTCCTGTTCAGTCCCTGAGCAGGGCTGGCAGGGGCTGCGGAGGGAAGGGGCAGTTGGCACTAAACATGGGCATGGCACTGCAAAGTAAGGGACTAAAATTAGGCACCAAGATAAATGGTCAGAGGTGCTGAGCCACCAGGGACACCGTCAGATCAGCCGTCCCCACCGGGGTGCTATTGCCATCACCGAGCACCACCAGCCGCAAAAGCATGCCCACGCTGCCCCACTGTAACTCCGGGCTGGACGGGAAAGGGCCATGCAGGGCCACCATGCACAGGCAGCTCCTGCCCCCTTCCCTGCCCCCAAAATGCAGACGGGTGCAGGCTGTTCCCTGGGCAGAGGACAGGTTCCAAGGCAGTTTGATTGCTGAGTGCAGGTGGAGGCGAGTGGAGCAAGATGCCGCGCCGGGAGCCCAAGACGGACACATCCAACCTTGAAACTAGAGGCAGCCCCAGCAGGGAGGATCAGGCAGCGCTGGCACAGCAAGGAGAGCTGGGCTCTAAAAGGACATTAGCTCAGGTTCTTAAGAGGTGATTTAATCCAGTTTATGGGGAAAAAATTCAGGAGATGTAGCTGAGAGGTGATACAGGCTTTAGCGAGCCTGGGGGACATGGAGCCACGGTGGGGCCCAGGGCTGGCTGGAAGGGTCTGGAGGGTCCCTGGATGAACCTGGGAAGCCCCTGGACGAGCCTGGTGCCGATGTGAGAGGGGACAACGCACCCTACCTGCACCCGCAGAGCCAGGGCACAAGGGAGAACCTGCACCAGGAGAGGGGCAGAGCGGTGGGACATGGTGGGGACAGTAGGACACGGTGGGGATGGTGTGCCCCTAGGAGCCCCTGCATCCACCTGCCCGGCCAGCCCCACACAAGCGCTCCCTGCTCCCCATGCCAGGCGCTGACGCACTCGGGGGACCTGGGAGAAGAGCAGGAGAAAATCATTAGTGGGGTGGAGCGACAGATTCAGGGCAAGGGATTAAAGGAGCTAAATCGGGCTTGTGTGAGCAAGGGGGAATGCTGAGCTGGTGCAGCAGGAGCTGCCGGAGCTGAGCACGGAGCTGGGCAGCACGGAGCCCCCACATCCCACCAGCAGTGACCTGAGCCACCTTGGGGAGAGCCAGTGTCAGCCCCACGGAGAGCTGCAGCCTGGGCTGTGTGCTGGGAAGGGAGAGGGCAGGACGGGGCCCTGTGCCCACCAGAGACTGTGACCCAACAGAGGCGAACGGAGCAAGGGCACCCCAGTACCTCCAGATACAGGGGGCCAGAACCTCGAACCCAGAGAAAGAGCTTGTCCTGCCCAGACACCTTGCACACATCCCCCTTGCTTGTTCAGCTGACCCGGATTGCACGGTTCCCCGGGGGACAAGCACGGGGTGTCCCTGCCCATCATGGGGATGGCACAGCCACCAGCAGGACTTCCATGGTCCCCGGCGAGCAGGGTCTCAGCAGGGAGTGTGGGGAGCCCCCAAGCAGCCAGGGTCTCCATGCCGGAGGCTGGCGAGCCGCGGCACCCGACCTGGCAGGGTGTCAGGGCAGGCAGGCACAGAGCGGTGGCACAGCTCCTCCATTTCACACGATGACCCGTCTCACCGCTTGGCTGCCGGCACAGAGAAAATGGCCTCAAGGGAACAAGGCGTTGCGTGCCAGTACCCTGCAATGGGGCCAGGTGACAGGGCTGGACCCCCCACCACCTCCCATCACCTCCACACCAGCACCCGGTGGGGACACAGTGCTCCCTGGTCGCTGCCACGGCGCAACGCAGAGACCATTCTGCCCTGGGGCAGTGGCAAAGACAAACCGGGGGCTGATGTGGCTCCTCGCCCAGCCCAGTGTCCCCAAGCCTGCATGGCTCCAGAGGCATCCCTGCCCCAGGGCTGGCTTTTTTGGTGTCTGTTTGCTCGATGGCAGCGCACGCACCAAGCGCCCGCTGGGAAGAACGCCCGGGGCAGGGTGACATTCACCCCAGGCGTTAGGCAATCCTGGCTGCTCCGTCCCTCCCTCAGCTGCTCCAGAAAGGCGGCGGCGAGGGCCGGCAGCTGGGAATCGGGAGCAGGGAAGAGTGCGTCAGCACAATGGGAACGGGCACTGGGGGAAATCAGGCATCGCCTCTGGGCAGAGGGAGGGGGGGCCTGGGATGGCGGTGCCATGGAGAGGTGCAGCGGCACACCGGAGCGTGAGAACCCCCAAGGGTGAACCCCCTCCCGCCAGCTCCCCTGGGACAGGCTGCTCCTGCCCTGTGGGGCAGTGCACGTCTCCTGCTCTCTGTACACACAGCGCCATGCACAGCGCCATGGTCCCCAAAGGCGCAATGCACAGTGACCCCACAGAGACCCACTGCAGCGCAGGACCCCTCCAATGCACTTCTCTGCTCTCCCTGTCCCCCCCACCAGGCCCATGAGCAGCACCTACGCCTTCTTCCATCCTCCAAACACTGCTCCTCCAGCCTCCCAGCTCACACAGAGCAGCTCTTCCTCTTCCTCCGGTGCTCCCTGCAGCGCTGGAAAGGCTCTTGCTGCCCCCCTCCACTGTCACCCAGTCCCCCCTGCAAGGTGCAGCATCTCAGCACCCCTCCCACGCTGCAAAACCAAGGGTGCAGCTCCGTCCCTGGTGCCTCAGGGCTCAGCGCCGCCTCCCTCCGCTCCCTGCCCTCACTGTCCCCACGCATATGGCACGGCTCGCATCTCAGAGCGGTGCCACCGGCTGGCACCACACTCTCCCTGACACCCAGGTCTCTAATGCCCCAGGGAGGTGGCATCCAGCCTGACTGAGCCCCAAAGCTGCCTTGCCCCCTGTGCAGGATGAGACCCATCCATGCAAGGGCCCATCTGCACCCCATGGACCAGAGGAGCACGCCCTGCCTGCCAGAGCCAGGGCTGGTGAGCAGAGGGGTGGCCATGGGGCTCGGCGGGGGGGGGGCCAGCAAGAGCTACTTCTACCCTAATTAATGAGCCACCAGGCCCCGCCCACTGCAGGGCACAGGCTCCACCCACTTTACAGCCCCACCCCCTGCCGTGTTGGGCTCCTCCACCCGGCCCCAGTTCTCCCAGTGCAGCCCCAGTGCCCGGTACGGCAGTGACGGTGATGCCACGGGCAGCTCTGCCTGCCGGCAGCTGGTGCACAGGGGCGGCTTGTGCAGGGGCACCGGGGGGGACTGGGGACCGGTCGATGGCTGCAGAGGGTGGCATCACCGGTGCCACACACCTGAACCATGTCTCTCTCTCTCCTGCTGCCCCGAGCAGGCTCAGCATCACATGCTCCCAGCACCTCCATGCCCGGCCCTGGCACCCTGCCTGGCCTGGCAGCCACTGCTGCAGCCACATGCTCTCTCCAGGCAGGAGAGCTGCCCTGGTGCTGCCGGCACCGGGCACCCCAGCCCGCAGCAAGGCGGGTATGGCAAAGCCCAGCCCTGGCTAGCCCCGGGCATGCACCGTGGCAGGAGCCTGCAAAGCACTGCTGCTTTGGCCAGCCTTGGCAAACCCATGCCCGCAGCCATGCCAGCGCAGCCATGGTGGCGGCCACACCACCCTTACCTTCCATGTCAATGATGGCCAGCACGGCACTGGTCATGGCCTCTCCGCGCTCATTCTCGGCGATGCAAGTGTACACACCGGCATCCTCCTTCTTGCTGTCCCGGATCCAGAGGGTGCCATATTCCTCCTCGCATGGGGCCAGCAGCTCCTCGTTTCGGTACCAGCGCAGGCTGGGCCGGGGGTTGCCCACGGCCACCACCCGCAGCCGGATGTCGCAGCCAGTGCCAATGGCTGCGTTCTTCAGCTTCCGCACAAAAGCCGGTGCCGCCGGGCGAGCCGGGCCCTCCTCGGGTGCCCCCGGCTCCGCCGTGACCTTGGCGCGCTTTGGGGGGATGCCGGGGCTTGGCGGGGCTGCCCGAGGGTCCCCGCTGGCCCTGCTCGTGCCGCTGCGTACCTGCGCTCGGTGCATGGTCCGCAGCTCCACCGCCTGTGCCTGCAACCCCCACTGCCCCGAGCCGTGCCCCTCTTCGTCCCCTGCCCGCAGCCTGGGGGTGCTGGGTGCCTGCCAGGGGTCCCCCCTGGTCCAGGTGCCGTTCGGTTCGGTGCCTCCCCCCCCGCCAGCCGCAGCCCCGAAGGTCGCAGCACCGTGGGCAAGCGAGGGGCTATTTTTAGGCGGGGGCTCGGGTTGCCACTGGCCGAGCCACTGCTCACCAAGCACCCGGCGCGGCGCAGCACCCACACCCCATGCTCCGTGGGCACCCCGAGCCCCCTCCCCCCCTGAGCCTCGGCACCTGCTCCTCCGCCGGCCTGGGTGCGAGTCCCTGCGAGTGCCGGCTGCTGGCCGAGCCCTCCCGGCGCTGGGGCCGTGGCGTCCCCCCCCTCTCCCGTGCCGTCCCGCGTGGCCCCCGGCGAGCTGCGCTCCCTCTGCCCCCTCTCCCGAAGTGGCAGCTGCCTCTGATATGTCACATTCCTTGGCCGGGCTCCCCCTCTCCGCACCAGCCGCCCTGGCCCTGCAGCCCAGCTCCACTTGCAAAGATAGAAAGGGGCCAGCGCCTTTCCATATTAGCAGCGAGGCTCGGGAGGGACCCAGCCTTCCTCCACCACCCCCCCCCGCCTTCCCCTTCTCCGGCGGTGTCACCGGATCGGGACAGAGAGACCCTGGTGGCATGTGGAGGGAAAGGACACCATCATGCTTCCTGCAACGCGAGACCCCGGGTAGGAGCCAGCCCCGCAGGGCCCCTTTGCCCCATACCCAGCAGAGGGTGGGAAGCAGAGGGGGGACCCCTGCTCACCCCAAACCCACCCAGCGGGGGGGGCTACAAACACAGCAAAACCTCCTTTCTCTCACTGAGCCCCTGCCTCGCTGCCCTGGGAACCGTGGGTCCTGGCCAGCCCCCCCATTCAAGCCCTGCTTGGAGCCGGAGCACCCTGCTGTTCAGGTTTGGGGTGCCCCACCAGAGCTCTCACCAGAGCTCCAGGCGGCGAGTGACCAGGGACAGCTTGTGCCCCGCACTGCCTCGCCACCCCCGGGCAAGGCAGGGCTTCCCCGTCTCCCGGCAGCGCCACGGCACATGTCTGGGCACCCAGCCCCGGCCGCCCTCGCCGGGGGCTGTAAATCTCGTGAGCAGGATGCGAGCGACACAGCACGCTGCTTCCCAGCTGCAAACCAGCCCCTGCTGGCTTTGGCACAGCCCATTGCCACTAGCCCAAGGGTGCCGGCAGCAGTGGAGCATCACCAGCGAGAAGATCCCAGGATCCCCCCAGCTTGGGTGGCTGGGGATGTCAGAGCGGGATGTCCTGCTAGACCCACAGCCGGGCTGCAGAGCAGCTGAGGAAGCCCCAGGGTCTCTGGGGGCTGGGAGAGAAGCTGCCAGAGCCCTGGGGACACTCTTCGCTGCCCGCGCTGCCCTGCAGGTGTAGGGCTGCTGTCCCCTGCCTGTCCCGCCAGCCCCAAGGGCAGAGCCTTGGCCCTGCCAGCCTGGGCCAAGCAGGGAGGGAGGTGTCATCTCTCCCCAGGGCAGCCCTGGGGACCATCCTCGATGTCACAGGGCCACCTGCTGGAGACAGCCCTTGAGGACCAACAACCCCCCCAGCCCTGGCTGGCCCCGCAGCCAAACCTGGCGTTCGCCATGCTAGCCTTTCTGTGAGAGACCCCCCCAGCCCCAGCCCCACTGCTGGCAGCAGCACCTGCCTTATCCCTAAAACGCCCCACTCTGCCAAGCCCACTGCCCTGCCGGGGCTCTGCTGCCTGGCAGGGGGTGCAGACCCTCCGATGCTCCCAGGGCAGAGCAACCCTGAAAGTCTCTCTCTCTGGGATGCTCGACCTTGGGATCCCCTGCTGCATCCCCCATCACTGGGGCAAAGGAGCTGAAGCCAAGACCCCCACATCAGGAACAGTGTGGCCAGCA
>VWZL01002594.1:3079-46012 GCA_013396915.1 Stercorarius parasiticus | reverse complement strand
GTTTTTTTTGAGGGGGCAGTAACCGGGAAAAATTTGATTCCGGTGAGGTGGGGGCTGGAGAAGACGGAAGGAGCAGAGGGTAAACAATAATATCTATTCAAAGACCGTGGCACAAAGCAGGCTCCGGGGCCAGGGCTGCCTCCAGCTCCGCATTGTTGTCACAGCTGTGTCCCCGGGGGGAGGTGGCAGGGACCGGCAGCGGGGTTCGCTGCTCATCGCTGCGAGAGCCCGGTGGGGAGGATGAAAATACCTGTCCCTTCCTTCCCCGCCGGGCCGTGGTGTGTACGAGGACAACATGGGAGGAAAAGAGCCCGGAACGGTAAAGATGTGGCTGTGTCCCCCCAGCTCCATAGAGAGGGGACAAGAAAGCTCTGGAGGGAAAATACTAGTTAATGGTAAACTGAAGAGTGTCTGCTTCCGTAGAGAACAACGTTGAATTCCCCAGGAAACTGCCCCTGGAGTTGAGAAAGGTGCAGAAAATAATGGTTTTGTAATATTGCATGGGAAATTATTTTCTTCCTCTATCAAATTCGTATCAGCCACTGTAAATAAGGAGCAGCACGCCTGTTTAGGATGGTTTCAGGTTAAATAGTGTTCTAATATTCATGTTTCTGTGGCATCCACATGATATAAACATTGAACTAAACCTGGGAACTCAGAAAGAGAAGGCTACATGCATAACGTGTTTTATCCGGGCTTATTGTTTTTACCGTTCTAGTCTGTTCTTGGCTGCACAGATATTTTTTTTATTTTTTTTCTGACAGCTTTTTTTTTTTTTTATTACTGCAGAGTGGCTGGTTACAGAGCAAAGAATAAAAACACGTTGGTAGCAGTCTTCTGTGGGGAAATGTCTTCTCGTATGGCAACAACCTTTTTTTCTAGCTTAGCTTTTGTCTTGAAATACTGGGGTTCATTCCAGTATTGGGAGAGCTTTTCATCAGCGTTGTACTAAAACAAGATTAACCCAGTTCATTGCGGAAGAAGAGTGGGGAAAAGCTTTGTTTTGTTTGCTTTGGGTGGGATATTTTTTTTCTGGAATTCTTCTGATAGTAAAAAATGGACAAGTGGGAAATAAGCAAAATGCTCAGACAGTTTGAGGTCTAAATTATGGAGTTTTTACTCTGTATTTGTCCAGGAAGAGTCGGTGTATTATAGAAAGGCTTACTTTGAGCTACAAGAAGGGCATTTAGGCATTATGCCATTTCTTTGATATGTTTTGGTTAGTAAATCGAGGGCATGGTTTTATTAGCCCTAGCATTGGTTATCTCTGACCCACTCACCTATATATCCTGGGCGAGTTTAGAACTCTTTTGTTTTAAATACATGGTTTTCTAGTGAAGATGTTGTGGTCTGAAAAGCTTCCAAAATGTTAGTGTGTTCATACTTATAAATAGGTTTATTTTTTAGAGGGGAAGTATGGGTAGAAATTCAGCCATGCCTTCTAGAAAACAGTTTGTAGTGTTTCTGCTTTAAAAGTAAAAGTCCTATTCACTGTCGAGAGCGTGCCTTTTAGTGGAATAGTTCGTATTTAATGTGACATAAGGACAATTATGCAAAAATGTGTTGAGACTGGGAGCTGCTATTCAAAGTTGTTGAATACTGTAAGATCACGGAAGACGACACAGGGTTGAACGCTTGGTGATTAGTCCTCCTCCTCCTCCATACCCTTGTACCTTATCTCTGGATTAGACACGGAGGTGACTGCCAGGGTGGTTTCCCTGACTGAGGAGTGGTAAGTAGGGCCTTTGAGTGTCTGGAGTCTTATCTTGGGGTAAAAATAGCTTGATGCAGAGTTGTGACTAATGTATATTATGTCTGTTTCAGACTTTAAATAACGAGTGAATTATTGAGGGGGAGTTTGGTTTGGGTTTTCAGAGTTGGTTTATTGTCTTTTGTTAAGCCACGTAAACAGATTCCTGAACTATTGTTGTTGGGCAATTTTAAAATCCAGTCTAGATTGGATTTAATAATCGTTTCTTCTTACTTTAGTAATAAAATATGGTAATGGAATATGGGCTAAGCTTCTTAAATGTGACTTGCGTGTGGGTTTCTGGTATGTACGTGTAGCCAGCCATCCGTTCCAGGAAGAATGAAACTCTTAAATGAAAGAATGAACTCTGGCATGCCCAGCCGAACAAGCATATTCTAAATAAGTCCCTTTACAGGAGGTGTGGCCACCACAGAGAAAATAACCACTTACTGTAGCAAAGCAGACGAAAAGGGAAAACATTACCCAGATTGACTCCTAATTTTCTGTGGTGTTGGTTTAATACGGAACGTGCCCTGACAGTTCACAATCCTGGCTTATATTTGGGGTTTCTGTGCTTCCTGTCATATGTTATGCCTGATGAACTACAGCTAAATAATAGCAAAGAGGAGGGGATGTCACTGGTGCTTTTGACTGAGGGTACCCTACCCTTTGAGAGCGTGTTTGCCTTCCAGAGGCGCAGGTGCTCATCACTTCTTCAGTCTTTCATCCACGCCCTTCTGGCCTGGGATGGCATCTGGAGACCGACTGTTTTGGGCTTGCGTTCACTAACTTTTGCTGCTCTAACTCGTCATCGAAAAATAAACAGCGTCTTCCAGGGCAGAGCACTACTCTGAGCTTGCTGGTTTCCAGAGTGGAGTGGATGTGGTCGGGCGGCAGTGCTCGGAGATGGTTAGCGCTTCCGTAGATGCGTGCACAGAGCTGAGAGAGACCATCTGGCACAAAACTACCTGCCTGTGATCGGGAGCAGTGTTTTATATAAACGGTGGCTTCTTTGGTATTAGACCAACGTGGGACGAATTGCAGAGATCATCAGCATGAACAGACTCCTGGCTTTTAATCTTTCCCCATGCAGGGATTTCATGCTCTGCAAAGTCTTGTGTTCCATTGAGCCACGTTGTCGGGCTTAAATAATTATAGTTGCTTTTTTTCCCCAGACTGTGAGCAATACGTGTAGTCTCCTCTACATCCTTAAACAAAAACAACAGCACAAAAAAAAAAAAGCACCATCCTTTCCAGCTTCCTCAGGGAGTCTTCAAAACCTCCAATTAGCAGGAGTTGATTCTGGCTATAAAGCGTTTCTTTATGGGGCAGTTTGTCCTATTAAAAAAAAATAAAATGCAAACACCGGGGATGTATCTGAGGAACGAGCGTCTGTATGAGCCTTGCGAGCGCCTTCAGCAGGATGCGTCAATCCAGTGCCTTTCACAGCATTTCTCTCCTGAGGATTTGGGATCCTCGGTGTGAGGGCATTCTGACTCTTCTGAGCTGTGCTGGTGGCCCCCGTAGGTCCTAGCTCTTGCTTCAGTTTTGATCTGCCGTGAAGTGAGGTAGGCTGAAAGCAAAATGAGAAATTTAAAATGCTCCAAAATTGAGTTGCCTTCTAATAATTAATCCTGTCTGCGTTCAGAAAGCTGAATTGAATAATCCCAATTACCCTAATCGCATTTTTGAATCTGCTGGCTTCCTGGCTTTTAAATGCCGTTTCCATGTTTCAGGGTTGCTTGACTTTGCACTTTAGAGCTGACCCTTTTGGGGTTGTCTTCGCTGCCCTTCTGCTTAGGGCTTTGTTATTTCAAGCAATGGAGGTTGTGTCAACAGAGGGACACAAACAAAGCGGGCAGGGAGTATTGATAACTCTTTGCGTCCCATGGTGTGTGTCTCTGCTGTTTTCTAGCAGAAACTTGCAAAAACTGAGGTTAAACTTACCACAGCGTTTCATTTTATATGGCAAGAGAAGCTGTTGCTGACATAAGGCAGCGAAGACGTGAGGTAGCGCAGTTGAATCTAAACAGTTCTGTTTTGGCAGGTATCTAATAGTGTGCCGCATAAATCATGAGAAGCACTGTCAAAATAAAAAATAATTCGGGTGGTGTCGAAGCTGATGGCTTTTACGTACTCTCGTTCACTCCCATCACCCCCATTTATTGTTTTGATTTGGGTGTTATCTCATGCCACGCTTATGTGTAATACTTTTTAAGCCAGCCCTTCTTTTTTTGGCAGATGAATAATAAAACGTTGCTTTATTATGTACAAAGTGGTTGCTTAAACGTTAAGATAGTAAAGGATGTAAACCCTAACTTGTGTTTCACACCCCCTCTCTGCTCTATACCAGTAGAGGAAAGAGGAATTCAGCGAGATTTGGAAGCAAAAGTCAAATTGGTTGTGCAAAAGATACTTGACTCAGGCTGCAGGGAGACAGGGGAGGTTTAACCAGGAAAACAACTCTTTGTTGGAGGAGGGGGCAGCGGGGGGAAATCTTTGTTGCTCTGAATTTCTCCTTTGCAATCTACGTGCCATATTTTGCCATACAGACACCGTACAGGCAAGTTACCAAAAGCCAAAGGCGGCATAGTATGGGGGACTCGCTGATTAAAAAACAGGTATTTCGGAAACCAGTTCTGATTTCTTTTTGTTAAATTGGCGCTGAGGAGCTCTCCCAGCTCCTTCACCTTTTAGTCTTTGGACTAGGCAGCCACAAGCACGTCCCTGCCGTAATTAGATAGAGCAACAGCTTTACAAGTGTTGGATTATGTGCATGCTTTGACCTTAGCCCGTGTCACCTAAGAGACCAAGCTTGTGTCACAAATTTTTATTAATAATTTCTTTTTTCCCAAATGGGATTATCATCTTCCTCTGCAAGGAGCTGTGCTTGTAAGTTGGGCAACAGTGGAAATGCTGGCCCTGGCAAGCAGTAATTTCAGCAGGAAATATACGCAGAAATGCCAGAAAACCTGTATTTCCTCCCCCGTCCCTTGCTGACACTGGTGTGGCACAGGATGCTGGGCAGCACCTGCGCAGGACTCATCACTGCTTTGGCCTGAGCTGCGTGACAAGCAGCGCACGGTGTCTGGGCTGTTTGTGTATGGCGATGGTGAGGGCTTTTCTTGCAGGTTACCCAGGTGAATGCCCTCCTTGGTGCCAAAACGGGGTTCCCCATGTGGTTTCACTGGGAGCTGCCAGTTGGAGGAGCCACTGCAGGGTCTGTATGTACTCCCAGGGAGAGGTGCTCGACTGCCTGGGCTGCGTCCATCTCACATAGCAGCTTGCGTAACAGGAAAAGGAGTGAGAGAGCCTGTACGCACAGGTATGTCTCGTTTTATTTTAGATACCATTATTAATTGGGGCCTGGGATAGATCAGGTAATTATTGTTTTCACTGTTGGCTTCCCTTGCGGTGCGTTCCATTTGACTCATTCCATTGTGAAAGTCGACCCGAGGAATGTTTTAGCCTCCCTGATCTGGTGTGACACACCACACCGTGTCTGCGGTGTGGCGGGGCCCAGGTCTTTGTGTGGCTGGTGGTGGTATGTGCTAGGCTGATACATCAGTTTTGCTTTCAGATCAACCATCCTTTTATGTGTGGTGGTAAACTCACCCGATGCCCTTCACACCTCATATCGGATAGGGGTTTTCTTGAGACGCCATCGTTTGACTGTATTTCCAAGTAATACCAATAATGCCATCGTCATCTCTTTAATAATAGCTGAATGCAAACCCAATAGTGAAAAAAAAAAAACTTATTGCCACTAACCTAGAACCATAGGCTTTGGAGAGGCAGAACTACAAGTAATTTCTTTATCAAAGAAGCTTATCTGAATTGTGATGAGCTTTGGTACATACTTGGAGAGCTAGAGGAGTCTCACTTTTGTCCTGAAAATACTGAAGCATGTCAGTTTGTGGCTTTTTTAAATAAATAAAACAAGTCCTTTCAAGGGTATTTGTAGTAAACAGCTACCCTGCTAAAATGAGCTTCTAAAAAGGCTAAAGAAAAAATAAATAGTGATAGTGGGTGTTTTACAGCACAGTCCATGGCCATAGGCTGTGTCCCTGTGAAGTCAGGAAGTCTTTGTCTTTCTTACATTCTTCTTTGTTGGTCTGGGATGTTGTTTTTACAGGCAAAGGTGTATATTTAAAGCTTTGACGGGTGTGTGTGAGAAAGTAGCATCATCTTAAAATCAAATATCTGTAATAGGCCATAAAATACTCGGATGACCACTCTAGGATGCTGAGGTTTTTAATGGAGCTAAAAAAAGTAGACGCCCCAAGCCAGCTTTGATGACAGCATATGTGGTATTTTTGCTTCTCGTTGCTTGCCCTGTTGATTTAAGGTATGATGCCAACTCACTTTGACCTCTGCAGTTCTTGGCCGCGTGAGCCACCGCTGACGTTTTCTGAGAGTGTTTTTCATTCAGCACTAGATACAACTCCTGGTAAAGACAAAGCTGATTAACTGCAAGCTTCTGCCTCCCCAGTCTGTCACCGGGTTGCTTCAGGGCCTGCCCCGCGTCCCTGCCAGGACTCTCCAGCAGACACTGCTCCCGTGTGCGTCCCCTGCAGTCCGGACAGTCGGGTAACTAAACTGCTGAGAATGGCTAGTGCTGGGGGGGTCTTTGCAATTTGAAAATGAAGGCAGTGGGCTTTTAGGTGTAGTCGTGGGATGCTTTGGTTGTGGAAAACTGTCCCAGAGCCAAGACTGGGATAGAAGAGCAAAACAGGTGAACAAAAAGCTTATGAACATAAGCTTTTGGTATCTGACAGCAGCTTCTAGTTTTTAAAAAAACCCAGGACATAGCACATGTGGTACTTCCAGTTGAAACGGTATTTCTTAAATCCATAGTTGTCTTCTAGTATCTCGCCTGCACTGTGTATCTGACTCTTTTTTTTTTTTTTAACTTTTTGAGTGCAACAACATGACCTTGTGTATTTGCCCATAAATCACCTGATGAATTTCTTCTCCGCGGCAGTTTCTGCGTTACACTGCTACGTCAGAGCTGTGTGCAGCAGGCAATTCTTTATCCGGGGTTTGAGTTCTGTGGGGCTCTACTGATTTTTTTGTTGTTGTTGTTCATCCTCGTGCTTTTAGCATTGCTGATTCAAAAAAAAAAAAAAAAGAAAAAAAAGGCTATTTATTTAACTTTGTTACTGAATGCAGAGTAGAGTCAGGCTGCACAGGAAGGCAGCTCATCATACCCCAGCTTTTTATCGCCAGCAGAAATTTAAGCTTTTCCAAAGCAATGACAAGCAGATGAGGAAGAAGTGAGCTGACAGTGGATGTGGAGTAAATTGCCTATTGAGTTATTTTTAGGAATATTAAGCCTATAATAAGCCTTTTCGGCCAGGGTCTATTTCCTCTCGGTTTTGTGCTGCTTAGTCATGATTCTGTTTGATTGGAGCCCTGGTTGTGAGCCCGGCGGGGCGAGGGTGACATGGTGACACGGTGTGTGGCAGGAGGGTGGCACAGATGTGTTGCCTTCCCCAGTCCCACGGCCACAAATGTTGCGGGAGAACACCAGAGCGACGCGACTGCTGACGCCGGAGCTTGTCACAGCGGCGGCTTTATTCGACAGCCAGCCATTTTCCTTGGAGATTTAACACAGATTAAACTGGATGTGTGGGGTTTTGTTTTTTTTTTTTAAAAGAAGTCCTTGTGTAACTAAAGGCTCGAAGGAAAATTCACCCAATCTGAACAGCTCGGGGTTGTAAACAACTTTATGCTTTGTATCATGTGTTCTGAAGAGCCGTGTATTTCACTGTCACTTCTGTGTGACTTATCTCTGCAGCGTAATTTTTTCTTTGCCTCCAGTGAGGCACCTCAGCCCGCTTAAACTCCGGCTCCCCTTGTGTCTTGTACTGGGGAAGGAGCACTTCTCAACCAGTACTCGCTGCGTGTCATTTACGTTTCAGTTATTCGAGCCCTATAGCAGTAGTAGAATTGTTTTCCAAAATGAACAGAACTAGAGGCGAGGTGTTAGTATATATTGACACTGCTTGTAAGAAGTCACTTCAAAGCTTCGCTGAGCTGTTCCAAAGGAAATACAGAATGAATTCCACTTTTTTGTGTGTTTTGTGTTTTATGCTCAGCTTTTTTTTTTTTTTTACTAGATTGGAGTTGTGTGTTATGAGCTAAGTTTGGTATGTGTCTTGTCTTGTTTCAATGACTCCGTATTGGACTTGTTCATCTCCTCCATATGGACCATAGCAGATATAAGTGGTATAAATAAATACTACCAGTAATACTGGCTTTTTGGGTGTGAGCCAGCAGCCGTGGAGCTGAACGACCCTCCCAGGGCATCTTGGGCTCATCAGGATTTAAACTCTTTGAATGAAGTTGCGCAGATGTTTCATTTCTTTCACCTCAGAATAGGAAGACTCTTTTATAGCTCTGAAGGTTAATCTCCAAAGCGCCTCGATGATACAGATTGGGTGGGGATGTAAACGGACAAAATATGCAGGCTACATATGTAATCCTTAATTTATGACGGCAACGCTTGATTCCCCACCTTTCCTGGCTTAAAAACAGTTTCCAGAATGCATTATTTATTCTTCATAATTGCAGTCTGTTTTCTGTCTTGGTTTTAATTGCTTAATTTCCTGTGGTTATGAGCAGTTGTGGAGGGTCTGGCCAGCGTTTGCTTGTCGGCTGAGGACAGTGAGCTGTAGGTCTAAACACCAGCTAAAACTTCATCCTCAGCACGTGGTTACCTTCTCCTTTTGTGCTTGTGAAGCTGCTGCAAGAAGTTTGCCTTACACCATTTCTGTTAGGCAAGTGAAGAAGTTGCGGGATTTTTAAATGATGGTATTTACTAATCTTTCATAGATTTTTAAGAGGGTATGCTTTTAAATTCTGTATTATTTATTTTGCATGAGGTTTGCTTTATATAGAGACATGAAACACTTTATTGGTTGTGTTTGTGCTTACTTTTGGAAATGTTCACAGTTTTCACTTCCTGCTGCCCACCTGTATGGATGTGTCTCGGTTGGTTGGTTGGTTTTGTACAGAAAATGGATGTCCATCTTCTTCCTTTCCCTCTCTCTGTACCATCCTGATGGTGTCCTTGGCCATGGCAGCATGTTTTGTTAGTGCTTCTTGGGCTGTTGCGGATTTTCAGTCTGGGTTCTCAAGGGGCTGGGTGTGCCCGATACCCCGGGTTATTTTTCACTGGAGTGAAGGTTAAGGTGGATATCGGTGGGTGTCAGTGTAAGGACTGGTTTGGGTGCCTTTGCTAGCCTTGGAGCCACTCATTCCGTAAAGCTCCAAATAAGCTTCGTCCCTTTTTTTCCTTTGAGCTTTGAATTTTCCGCTTTGGAAGGAAAGTGTTTGAGTACAAAGTCCGCATCTAGGCTAACACTGTGTGCTCAATTGTTGGCTTTGGCGCTGATGCTTTTAAAGTAAAGCCTCATGTGATTTTTATGTATTTTTTTAAGACCAACCATCCCCCTCCTGGTGCTGGTGCCAGATGCAGGCTGGGTTGAAAACCAGCTGTGTTTGTCGGCGCTCCAGTAAATACTCCACCCTAGCTGATGTGTGCAGCAGCTGTATCTCACCGCTGGCTCGCCGGCGTGCAGCCTGCCTTCAGCACAAACGCAGCCGATTACTTGATTTCCCGTTAATGTTGATGGTAGCCTGTTTCTGGTCCAACTGAACATACAACTATTATGTTTCAGGATGATACGGGTCTTGCATACCACCGCCTCTGTGCATGAACGTGTCTGTGTGCGGGTAAAAGAGCACGGAGAGGGGTGGTGCTCCTGTCCTCCTTATGCCCATAACAATACACATTTTTAGCAGAAACAAGCTCTGCGAACAGCCAGATTGAAAGTGAATGACTTGTGATCAACCTTGAAACTCTATGCCAGTAAATTCCTCCATGTTTGTTGCCAAAGTAGGGTTTTGGTGGTACCGTGTGTGTGGGTCAGTCCAGGTTCTGAAGTTCCATCCTCGGAGCTGCCTGGAGCATGTGAGTGTTTGTGTATCTTAGAGAGGAGCCTTAATTCTAGACCACCCGCGTTACGCTGCAAATCATCTCTGTCCTTTTTCTGCTCCTCGTCTCTTTAGTGGGCAAAACTCTGTGGATGGAACAAAATATTGGGAAAAATTGATGATGTTTTTCGGCGTCTGCTGTCGTATAGGCAAGGCACTCTGGTATGTCTTCATGTCCAAATGGCGCTTTATTGAAAAAAGTCCCTGCTGCTGTTCCAGTGGAAAGTCTTTTTGGTGTGTCAGATGAGTAAACTGTTGTTCTCTTAAAAATGCATCCAGTAACTTCAGAATTGCTTACAGGGAGTAGCCTTGAACATTTAGGGTAATGTAAAATAAATGTGCTTTGTATTCTGTACATTAATATTCCTAATTACTTCCAGTAAACTGCAAATGTTGAAATAACTCATTTAGAAACTTCTCAAGTGTATTTTTCCAAACACAAAAAAAGTGAAAAACAAACCTTTTGTTCCTCCTAGGAAACACCCCTCCAGCCTTTCCCCAACAATAAAATCAAACCCATTGCCAGATGTAACATTTACAGGAAAGCGTTGTGTGTCGTCCCCCCCCTGTGCCAGCCCAGACCGCAGCTGAGCTCAGCTCCCCGGAGCCAGGGTCCCTGTCAGCTCCTGGGGGGTTTCTCCGCTTCTCTAAGCCAGGAAAGACGACTTTGTGCCAACATGTGTTTGGAGACTTTCTGTGGAGCCGGGGGTACGGGGAGCGTAACTGTTCTGGAAGCAAAGATTTAAATTTTGCAGAAAGTCTTGAATAAATGCTCTTCTTGCTGGAAAAGCCTTTACTTGCTGCTGTGGAATAAGTCAGTCAACCTGATATTAAGAGCCCCAGATTGATAAAGCAATTGTTTGGTCAGATGGAAGCTTCTAAAATATAACAAAATGTATACTGAGTGTGGATTCCCTGAGAGGAGCTGCAGGTGTTGGCTGTCCCACCTTCTGCAGCAGCATTTGCTGGTGACATACGTTTGTGTCATGTACTGGGGAGAATTTGCGCAGTCTTTCTGTGAACGCGGTGGCTGAATTGGTCCAGTGTGTGGACACCTCATTTACATGCTAAATACTGACCGCATCACTTCCCACTGGGCAGGGTGATAATGTGGCGCCAGACCTGGAGGAGAGCACCAAGACGAGTCTTGGATGGCTTTTGAAGCCTGGTCCGTAACGACGCAAGACTGCTCAAAAGCTAAATGAATGGCTGCAATAATGACACAATACTCTATATTTTAACTCCAATAATGCATGCCTGCGAAGAGTTGCTTCACTTAGGGAGCTTGCATCAACTGTTGTTCCCGTCTCTCTTTGCATGTTTGATGAGCATGGTGTGTACGTAGGTGTTTCTGTGCAGGGACACTCGTAATTATCCGCTGTCACCCGTTGCGCACTCGGCTGCAAAGCGCTGTCATCCGGATCCCGCGTTGGCATGTCACACAGGTGACCCAGTTTGGGTTGCTCTGCCCAGTATCGAGTGGCTGACATGACCAATGCTTGAGGAGCAGCTCGGCCTTCTCACTGTTGGCAGATAAATCTCTGTATTAGCCCTGCACACAGCACTTGCCGACTGGGCAACCAGACGGGTTGAGCCACTTCATAAAACTTCTAATATGCAGAAAGGTAAGGGAAGAACTATTAAAACAAATGGACAATTATGTCTTAAGTGACTTCAGTGTAAGGCTGCAAGAACTGTATCTTTTGATCGCTTTTGTCCATTTGTTTTCAGAAACTTTGCTTGATTTGGGTGCTTCTGGGTGACAGTGCTGTGGAGAGAAGCCCGGCTGTGCCCATAAATACATCCTGGGAAGTACCAGGTTTTTGTCTCCTGGGTTATAACCTCTGGGCTTTCAGCTGGTGTGGGAGAGCGCAGGAAAGAGGACTTGAATTCAGGGGCGTTTGGCGAGTTCCTGGGGATGACTGAAGGCTGGATCATCCTCATTCTCATTGCTAGCTTCTCTGGCCACCTACTCATTAAAAAAAAGAAAAAAAAAAATGCCAAAACCAGCCCCTCTGGGTGCAGCTCTCAAATGCTGAATGCAATGGACTGTTGTAAACTGGGAGCCTTTTATTGAGTACCAAATGGTGTGTTAACATTTTAATTGGTTTGCAAGACAAAGGATTGATTTATGGATTAAGTCCCCCCAGTTTTGTCATTTCTTTGGGCTTGTAAAGTTGGTGCTGAACCGACTGCTGGAGTTGCTGGAGTTACGATTAGATGGATCCTGTTTGTTCTCCCATTTGAGCCCCTGTTGGAACAGGGAGGTATTTCCACGTGCAGCCAAACGCCGTGTTGAAGTGTGTGTATGCGAAATATCTCAGAGATTGTAAAACAGCTTTCTGTGTAAGACCCCTACCAGACACATGCCCTGGAAAACTGCAGGTTCTGCCCATTTCCTGGGCAATCCAATATTTGCAGGAAAATCAAATCATCTGAACTGAGCGATGACCAAATCCTGCGTGCGCTGTGGTCCTGCGTAGCTCCACCTGCCTGGAGCAGTAAAGCCAGCATTTCCACTCTCTGGAGATGCTGCTCTGAAAACCAGTAAGAGATTTAGAGTAAAATGACAAGGAAATGCAGATAATGAACTCCGTCCAGCTCTGCTGTTCTGGCAGGACATGTTTTCCTTTGCCTTGTAGCAGATTATAGCAACCTATACTAATTTAATACAAGTTTTTAAAATCTATTATAATCTGCTTCTGTGGTGTTTGTTACAGATTTATCCCCTCTGTTGTAGCTGGAAAAGGCTGTTTCAGAAGGGGAGCGCGCTGCCGGTCTGCCTGCATCTCGATGGGTGGATGGGCGAGAGGGGCTTCATCCTTTTCCCCCTTCCCTTTCTTCTGTACAAGGGATGTGGCTTCGCACAGCAGCAAACTTGATGCTTTGTGGAAGATTCTGTGTTTTATACAGGCTGCAAAATTCACGTACGAGAAAGATATGTTATTCTGTATCCTGTCAAGAATAACTTATTCTACTGCATAACACCTGGTATTAAAGGATATTGAGGGAGATGTTAGGAAAAGCAAACTTAGAACATTTAGTTTTTATCCCTAGAAGTAATTTCAAAAACCTGGAAGTCTAGAATACCCTCTAACACTTTTTCAGACTAGTTTTATTCTTGTATGGACTTCCCAGAAAGTCAAAGCATCCATTGGTGTATTTAAGTAGCTGTATACGCTGCCATGACTTAGCAATATATCCCAGTTCCAGCCTGTTTTCACCCAGCCTCTGTCATCCGAGCACCACGTTGAAGGCTTGATACAATCGTGAGGTCTGGTGATGCAGCCCGGCACTTCCCAGCCTTCCATGGGAGGGGGAATTCCAGAGCCGAGGATCTCCCACACAGCACATCCTGCCACGGCACTGTCCCATTTCAGTCCAAGGACTTTTTTAGTAAGACAAAAAACAAAGGTTCCTTTAGTGTAGTACTGGTCAAAGGGTTGCGTCTTCAGAAAACCAGTTTAAGGCTTTGATTTGCACTGGAATCAAGGTAAGCTTTTTCTACTGAGCAATGTAATGGGCAGAAGTCAAGAAAAAACCCTGTGTTTTGCACAAAGCTGTTTGGGTGTCCCTGATGTCCAATCACAGTTAACAACAGGCAGTGACTAGTGCCTGCGTTCAGACAAAGCCTTGTTGCCAATACAGATGAGACAGAAAAGGCTGGCTGGCTGCTTCTGGAATCTCTATTTTAATACTTCCTGCCCCTTGCCTGGTCTCTTCTAGTCTGGTTCCTTTTCGGAAGTCTCCTACTGCTATCTGATTTGCTCCTTTAATTTCTCGTACCCTTTTTTTTTGAGGGGGTGGAGGGTGCTGGGTCATATGTAAAATTCTGGCCTGGACAATAATGGGGAAGAGAATGGGTCTGCCTCTTTGCTATTGTTCTTATAACAGCGGGGAGGGAATCATAGTCTTATTTTCCCATGAGTAATTCCTCTGCATTTCTCCTTCAGAGCTTTCTCCAGAATTTCCTTAATTTCCCAGCTGATCAGCTAAGCTGTCTAATTAGAAGATCCAGTCCCAGGATGCGTACATGCATTAGCTGCTTTCACAGCCTCGCCAGTGTCTATCCTGTCCTGCTGTGGTACTCTGGTTATCTGCCAGGTGCCGGATGGCATCTGTGGCCAGGTCTGAGCGTGGTCCTTGACTCAAGGAGATGCTCTTCTGCCCTAGTCTTGGGGGACCAGGCTTCACAGAATTTGCGTTAGCTGGGGAAATGGCAAAACTTCCCCAGTTTGCCATTAAAATAGCAATTTTAATTATCTGCAAATGGGGCTGAGTAGTCGCCTGTCTAGTGGACCGTTTAGGACTTGTTAACTTGTGATATCTTCTGGTGGGAAGTGATAAAAGCGTCTGTGGGGGGAAAACACTTTTCTTCTGTGTGACATTTTGGGAAAGAATGCTGGAGAGTTCGCGTCCCACTTCAGCATCATGCTTTGGTATCTGGAGATAATTAAAAAGCAACCTGTGATTTAGAAACCCAGCTTTTAAGTTTGACTGAATGTAAAAGCATTGGGTTTGGTGTTCTCTCGTGATGGTGGCATTATTCTGTTGTCAATTTGTTAGCACTGATCGGTGCATATTAAAACACAATTTAGCGGCAGCATGTTAGCTTTTTCCATTAAGCTGTGGTGGTTTCTTTGCGAGGTGATGGGGTTGGACTGGTGCTTGGGTACAGAATATCTGCTGGCTGGAGAAGCTGTTGTCTGTCGGTGAGGCCAAGTACAGCTTCATAAGCCACGAAGATCTTACTTTCCTTTTTTAACTCTTAATCTGATCCTCTGCCACTGAAGTGACCTAGCTGATGCTGGGTTTATTTGCTTTGCATACATACAACTAAATTGATTCAGACCACTTAATCAACCAATTAGAATCGGCTTTTTCGGACTGTAATTTCAGCAGCAGTTTTTACCAGGTATGTGGCTCTGAGCTCTTGGTTGTTCCAGAGGTAAAGAGAAAACTTTATTAATGAAATTAAAGCTCATTCTTGTTATTCCCTGCTTTGCTTTTGGAAATGTTGAAAGCATGCCTCTAAATGGAATGAGGCATCACCACTCAGCAGATCGCTCTAATCATTCCTCCCACAGGCATAAGTGTGTGGAGGTTGTTTGTTTGTTTGTTTCACCATGGCAAGACAATACCAAGTCTTTTAAATATATGTAGATATTCCCCAAGAAGCACGTGAGGCTTTGCTGTCTGTTTTTCTTAGCACTCTGTAGAAAAGAGAAGCTCTTGCAGCTAGTTAGGGTTATTTTAGCTGGTCCAAAAGTCCATTTTAGATTTGTAAATTGTTGGCCATTGTGCCAATGCTTTGCACAGGATACAACCACCATCTCTGGCTTCCTTGCCTTGGAAGAACGTGGTATTTTCCTAGAATCATCTCTCCTGCTGATGCAGCACCAAAAATCACATCTCCCTTTAAACCCTGCTTTGTGATTTTAAAAAAAAAAAAATACTGTTTGCCCCTTTCCCCAGAGCCCCTGAGGCTGCTCCCGTCCAGCTGCCTGCGGGGACCACACGGGCGCTGTAATACTTTCTTGTAGGCTCCTGTTCGCCAGCACTCTGCGGCCTTTTCTGTTACAGACCAGTCCTGCTCCTGCTGCCTCCTGCATCTTCAGCCTCCAGTCGTTGGAGGTTGGGGCTGGTCCATCACTCTCGTCGTAGCCCTTCCCTCCAACCCGTTTGCCGCGTGCTTGTTTGATGTGGAGTTGCACTGTACAGTTTTAAAGTGCCTGTGCTTTGCTGTACCTGTGCGGAACCGTGGCACAGATAGAACCCCGTAGTAATGCTGCGGGTGATAACCTTCCTGTAGTCACTGCCAGCCCACAGGCACCTCCTCATTATCATTTAATAGATGAATTAAAAATCCCGTCTTATATTTAATCTATCATTCCCACAGAGCATTCTTGGACCACTTTTTAAACTATATTGGATGTAACATCCCATCCAAGTGTGGTCTAATCCAGGAGTTTGAAAGCTCGAGCACAAAGTTTATCTTTTGAGAATTTATCGGGCCAGATGTCTCTCTTGAAATGGCCTCGTTAACCGGCAGCTTCTTCCCTAGAGTAAAGTAGGCTTTGTTTACTTAATGAAAATATATGGCTAAAATGTTTAAATTTGTTTTTGTTTACAGATGTTCTCAAACAATGATGAAGCTGTGATCAACAAAAAACTTCCAAAAGAGCTGCTGCTTCGGTAAGCCTTCTTTCCGTATGGGAGATGAGGGGGTGTATTGTTATTTGCAGCCAGCAGCTGATTTTGCTGCTTTGCTCATAAATCAGGAGCTTGGATTGGGTCATTTGGAAAGCCATAGACAAACAGAGGCAGATCAAAGGTCTGCAGCAGCAGTTTATGCAAAATATTATTGGGTTTTGGTTTTTAAAATGTTAAATTAATTTCCTGGCTGCCTGTTTTGTAGATGGAAGAACTAAGGACTAAGTAAGTACTTAATGAAAATAAATGGTAAGTGTGGGCTAATGAGTAGAATAGGGTTCTGCCTGTCTCTAAAGTGTTCCATTTAAAAAAAGTTAGTTCCTCTGGTCTAGTTATGCTGGAGCAGACTTTGTCCTGTTCCTCGTCAATAAGAGAGGAACCGGACAGGATGCTCCTGTTGGAAAAGGTCAAGCGGATCAGACTTTGTGGATCTGGGTAGAGAGCTCTGCCCTTCCGCGTGCGCACACGTACGTACCCTCTGAAGTTTGCCTTCCCTGGCGCAGGAGTAGCGTGACGTGTGTGCGATTGTACCTCAGTCGTCACAGTTTGGCATCCTGAAGTAAAGTCATGTTCATCAGCGCTTTAAGCCAAGATGCTAGACTGAAAACGGTGAAGGCAATTGCAGGTGGCAGCTTACATTATTAACACAAACAAAATTCTTATGCTGCAAGAAACTGTGTGGTACTGTCAACATTTAATGGCGAGAAAAAGTCGGGGGAGAAGAGCTCTGACACAGGGAAGTGCTTCTAACTCACTTGTGAAATAAACTGAATAAAAAGAAGTCTGACTTTTCTTCTGACTGCACTGCCTCCTCTGTTCTCTGCAATGGTATCTCCAGTCTGATTTGGTCTCTTCTATTCCAGTATTCTTCATCCCAAAGCAAGATGTATGGCTTCTAAAGCCCTCCTTGCTGCTGATGTGGGTGTTTGATTTTTGAGCCTGGTCTACAGGGAAGTGATTGTCCATGCTGTACGGGGATTGCTGTGTGAAAATCAGCATCGCGTAGTTGGGAGAGCCGAGCAGCCTGTGGGAGGAGCGGGATGAAGTCGCAAACACAACAGGATGCCCTTGCTCGGATAAACTGATGCAGTTTCTCGCAGGTGACAGCAGTTGTCTTCCCCCAGCGCTTGCCCTGAACCATTGGTATGGAGGTGTTGCAGCAAAAGGGGAATTTGAAGAGTGAGAAAAGTGTGTTGCTAAATTTCCTGAGAGGGGATTCTTTTACTGATGGGAGCAAGTAAGTACTGGTGTTGCAGATGCAACAAAACCAGGGTTTGCCCTTGTGGTAAGGTGACACAAGACGCAGGTAGGCTGGGGACAGGCTGTGAGGAGCACTGGTGTGAGGCAAGGAGTGTGCGTGGCACAGGGAAAGCTGGGAATCTGGTAGGGAGGAAGAGGTCAGGGGGTGGAATTTAATTGAGATTTTGCATGGACTTCAGGGGAAGGGGTGCGTGGTCACTGGGCTCCCAGGGAGCAGGACCTTGATGAGAGCATGGGTGAGCTTTCTGGCAGATTGGTCAAAGTGGAATGATCCTGTGTGGAAGCAAAAGCTCATCTCGGGCTGTAGGAGGTAGCTGGTATGGAGGAGCATTACTAGAGAGTTGGAAAAGGATTTGTGGTAAGTAGGAGGGAAGGTCCTGCACCAGGGAGGGGATTTCATCAGTACAAGCCACAGTGTGGCTGAGTTCTTAGCAGTGCGCACACTTCTGCCCTGCGGAAATGGTTTTGTCTCTTGTGCCTTGATATCACTAGTCATCCTCACCTGCTGTAAAACAGCAAGCGCTCAGGATTGCGTGGAACCTAGGCAAAATCAGGAGATGGAGTTTATAAATGCTAAAGTTCATAAGTAATGGTTCTGAGAGTTGGAATTCACTGTGAAGATTAATTAGTGTGGACTGACAGTGCAGCCTTTGAAAGAGAAACTTGGATGCGTTTATCTGCAGGAATCTCCCGTAAATGAGTGTCACTGTCTGCAAGACAAAGACTTATGTGTTTAAGCAGTGCCGCTGTGTAATGTCTTGTTCTCTGGTTTGTTCATTCTGCAGATGGCATTGATGTCTCATGTATGTGGTTGCAAAGTTGAAAGCTGTACTTGAGCAAAATAAAGAGTAGGAGGGTATGAAAGGGTGAACAGCAGCCTTTGTCACACCCTGAGATACAGAAATGTGCAACTCCAGTCATACTTTTCGCTGGGAGGATGGGGTGGAGGTGTAAAGCGCTCTGGAGGGCTGTCCTCAGAAACCTCTCCTTCAAACATGTCCGTGCTTCAGCTGTCCTGTCGTGTTCTGTCCTACCACGTCGCTGGTGGCCATGCTGTTTGTCCTGCCTTTCCCCGAGAGCAGGACTCTAAACAAAGCTGTCCTGCGGCACGTGGGGAGAGAGATCGGCTGATGGGTCTCAAATCCTTGTGCCTGCCTCAGCTTTGTCTCCTGCCAGCTGAGTTTCTAGGCGCTTCCACCTTTATACTTGAATATACCTTTACACAGTCAAAAATGAGCCAAATCAGCAAAAAGTGGAGCTCCTTTCGCTGCTGCTAGCTTCTCTTTGGGCAGCATCTGGCTCAGTGGCTCTGAAGGGTGAACCCGTGGTCCATGTTGACTCTGGCCGTGGCCATTCCCCAGAAGGGGCGTCATGTCCCCGTTTCCCCACCCTGGCACTGATGATGCCCCGTTGAAAAGGTGCATTCAGCCTTGGCGGGTTGCCTGCCAGTCGATTCTTGTCTGCAAGCCAGACCCCAGCCCCAAGCCTGGCTTTTCTGTGGCAGTGGTGGTCTCTGCTGGTTTCCTGCAGAAGGTTTGCTCTCAGCGTGATGTGGGGCAGCTAAACAGCTCACGCTCGGCCAGGGGAAGTGGATCGGGTTGTGGGAATTTGGCTTTTCCATGTTGGTTCATGGGCAGGTCAAGCAAGTTTTCAGTTCTCTCCTGGCGTAAGCAGCTTTTTACTCCGTGCCACCTCCTGCTGCCTGCTCGCCCGTTTCCAGCACAGCCACTCACCAGCACTGGCTTTGCCATCTGACCTTCAAGCCCCACATTGATTTGTTCCTCGGGAGCTTGAGTTCTGCTAGGGACAAGGAAGCAACGGGAGCGCGCGGAGGACCAGTGAGTTGGCAGCAAAGTTGGCGTTTCTCTGCTCCTGGCCAGCCCATCGACGTAAAATGAGTGTGGAGCAGAATTTAACTTGAATGGTGGGTCACTGACATAAATTGGTGTTGATAATTTTAGAAAGCTAAAGGTCTAAGCTCTAGCTCACCTCAAAGCCTGCAGCATCCAGGGATTTCATTAGAGTCTTGACCCTAATCTAATTAGAGTGGCAGTGGGAAAGTGAGGAGTCCTAGAAAACCCTGAGTGGATTAAGAGGTTGAAACCTGAAAAATGCTCTAACTGCAATGTGTTTTAGCTAAATTGTCCAGTGCTGGACTGTTCAGGCAAAGTCCTAAACATAGTGAGTTACTTTGCTGGGAAATAATTTAATCTGCTGCAATACCAGAGTTGTTTTAATTCCTGTTTGGAATACTCGGTCTGCCTTCCCCGTCATCACCGTTTGATGCTGAAGTTATTGTGGATTAGTTTCTTACTGTCAACTCTGAAGAGTAAAAAGACCAACATAAGAGTACAGCAGTCAGCTGCGAGCAAAGCAGAAATCCTGCGGGTTGGATGTAAAAAGAAACACCCCAGCTACGTGTCTTTCAATCTGTAAAAGAGACTCAGGAAAGCCATTTTTCAAGTAGTGCTGGTCAGCCCGCTGCTACTTACTCTTCTCTGCTTTCTTTCACCAGGTGAACTGAATCTGACGAGAGCAGCAGGTATTTCCGAAGGATTTTGTGCTTTGGAACAGTTCCAGGGGGAATTGTCCCTCTATTACTAAGGGAGGGTCTGGAGACGACTAGCGAAGTTGAATCTAAATTTCCTGTCAGCCCCATGTGTTTCCTCGTTGTCGAGTCCAGTTTTAATTGAGCCCCAGGGTAATAGCAAGAATGCGATTATTTCGAGTGAACATCTAGATTACCTTTATTTTATACTGTACAGATTGCTGAAAATAGACCCAGCATTTCTGCCCCATACTGTTCTCCTGGTGGAAGATGATGTCTGCTTGGTCATTGCTGAGCCACGTGGGCAGCTTGTTTGGGGGGTTTTTGGGTTGTTTTAAGTGTTCCCCAAAAGCTCCTTGGAGAAGAAGCAGCCTGTCCTCAGGGCTGTGTTGGAAAACTTAGCTTGGGTCATTGTGTCTGCAAGATTTTAACTGTGCTCCTGCTGTTCTCTCCAGTTCATGCGGAGGGTTGTAGTTGGAGCCAATTCCGAAACGATCAAAATGCTGCTGAAAGAGTGATTTTTATTTTTTTTAGCGGTCTGATTGTGCTGAGTCACTGGCTTAATATTCTTGAACAAATGCAAGTGCAGTTCTGACAACGCTGGAAGATGCTCTTGAGCTTTTCAGAGCCAAAGTCTCTGAGTTGGACAAGACAGGAGCTCCTGGCGAAGCTCAGCAACGTGAACCTCGGCGGGGAGAGGGACGAGCGTTTCGCTGCGTTGATATCCCTTTGCTGTGTGGGTAGACTGGGAAGGGAGGAGCAGGAAGCGGAAAAGAATTTGGCCAAGACCTAATAGCCCTGATAGAGGGATGAGATGGTTATTAATAGCCTGGGATTTCCATGGAGAAAGCAGTTTTAATGAAAATACAGAAAGCTTGCGTAGTTATTGGCCTAGCTGCTGTTCCCATGGAGTTTAGTATTTTTTTGCTCCTATGATGAGAACCTAGGGTGAAAGTCAGAATTTTCCCTAGCTTCTATCATTTCCCCAGGCTTTCCTTCTATTGTTGTGCATTGACATTGTGCTAAATAAATCCTCAGTGCTCGCATACATGCATGAATAATGGACATTTAATTCCAGGGGAAGGCTTGTCTATAAGCAGTTGAGAGCAAGTATGGAGCTGCTTCTGAAATCCGGGAGGGGGTTCCCAAAACAGAGTTATGGTAAAGCACATACTGTCTCTTTCCCAAACCTCTGAACTGCGTCTATCTCAGCGTGTCACTGTATGTTTTGTCTCACGATGAGATGCATAAGGGACAGATGAGAACTATCTTGAACCAAACTCCTTGAACCTGAGTATCTTTGGGCAGTGTGGGAGCACAGGAGAGCGCGTGGCTGTTTGTTCTGCTGTATCCTAACTCAACTGAATGTTTGAGTGTTAAGCTACGTGATACCTGTGAGCATCTGTGTTTTGATGAATAATCTGCATTCATCCTCTATCGGTAGCATCCTTTTCTCTTCTTCCACAAACATTGATGTGTCTAAAGTGCGTTTTACATACCTGCCAGTGAAGAAAGCTTGGCCATGTGATAGTTGTATCGTATCACCTCAGCCTTGCTTGTGTCCTCTCCTAAAACTTGAAAATCCAGGATTTACTACTCGTATAGAACAATATACAAATACACGGGTGCCTGGAGGTGTGCGGCACGTACTAACTGCGTACAAACCTTGGTGTCAGCAGCAAAAGCCGGGATAACCCCCCCTCATTCAGCTCTAGGACAAAGTGTGGTTGACCTGTGATGCACACAATGTTTGTTCATTGTTCTCAGCACCTCCTCCCCCGGCTTTTCCAGTATCTGTGCTATTTATTCAAATGTATTCTTTGTACTTATCCGGGGAGATGAATTCATCATGCAGCTCTCTTGGTTTTACATGAGAGTTTCGGTAGCGCGGTGGTACAGGGTGTTTATAAGTCACACAAAAAGAACACGCTGCCAGCAGTGTCTTCTCGTTTCTAAGTCTCTGCCAGCACAGGCAGGTCTGCTCAGAATCGGGGAAAGCTTATGTATGGCCCCCCCCGAGCCCCCAGGCTTGTGGGGAAATGACTCAAGTGTTGCAGGTGTCCAAACGATGGCTAATCACGGAATCACAGAACGGTAGGGGTTGGAAGGGACCTGCTCTTCTGAGAAAGTCTGGGGATTTTGGGGGCAGTGGAGTCTTGTTTGTTCTCAGAATTTCTCCTGGACAACCACACTTTATCTGATGAGTATTTTATAAAATAGCATATAGCATTGGAACAAAATTGCTTGCCCCGAACCTTTATCACTTGCATCCACCTTCTCTTTCTGATAGTCTTCAAGTTTAAAGCATACGTGCAAGTGTTTTCTTGTAGTCAAATGTTTGTATTATCTTTGCAAAACCATTTCATCCTATGGTTTTATATTTGCTAGCAAAGAGAAGGAGACCTTCCTGTCGTTCTGCTCTCCACTTGGCCTGCTCTGTTTTGTGGCATATGATTGTTTGAATAACCATAAGCCATGAAATAACCATATTGATAAATTGGTGCAGACTTGGGAGCTTTAAATGGGTTTGGTACTTCCTGCGATCACAGACGGTGGTATATATGCCTGACATAAAAGCTGTATGCCTTAGCCCAGTATAGCATTGCAAAGTATTACTGTCTAATTCCTTTATCCCAATAAATAGGACAGCAACACTGGGGTGTTGGCCTTGGGTGTGCCCTGGCAGAGGAATGACATACCGCAGAGGAGCGACTGCGTCACCTTCATCCTAAACGCCTCTCTCCTAGACACTGTACCAGCTCCAGCGAACAAATCATCCAGCTCCGCAAAGCTGCTTTGCAGTGTGGCAGAGCAAAGTGCTCCTCCTGCCTCCGTGTTAACGACACTTCATGTTTAGCGCAGCTGTGTGAAAAAGAAGAAATAATCCCTGCACCGAAACGGGGCTGTGGCGTTGCTTTGAACTATTAACTGTTAATTATTGCACCGCCTGCTTTGGAGAGCTGTTGCTAAAGATGTTTTTGCTGAGCAGAGGTGCTGGGCACCGCGATGCTCCTGTGACAAACAGGAGCCCAAACAGCTCAACACGGCTCTTTGTTCTGCCGTGTCCTGCCTTAACTGGACGTTTGACTGTTACAAGTGCACGATACCTGTAAGCGTCTTGTTTCGATAAATGGTTGTTCCGTTTACCATCAGTAAATACTACGAGGTGCGAGATTAATATTTCACAGTGGCTCGGTATCTGTGGTTTTGCTTTCATTTGTTAACTGCTGGCTCTGCGCTTCTTTTCACAGTTCAGCTTTCAACTGAATTACAAAGAAGTTTTGCTGTCTCCAATCCTTCCCGCCCCCCCCACTTTGTTTTCCATGTTCTCTTTCAAATGCCGATAACTGATGAAGTATCTTTTATTTCTGTTACAGAATTTTCTCTTTCCTGGATGTGGTCACTCTGTGTCGTTGCGCTCAAGTTTCCCGGGTAAGAACCTTTCTCCTTGATGGTGGATTTTCACAGTTGGTTGGGTTTGGGTGACGATCCTCTCGCCCCAGCCTTCCCTGGCACGTCCAGCTGGGAGGATTTGTACCAGGGAGCTTTGTGCAACTCAACTATTGTTAATTAGTGTCCCAAATTAAGACCGCAATACCGGAAACTACTGATGGCACCAGTGAAGGGGGACTCAAAGCTTGAATACCGTTTTCCTGGTGTCCCAGGCCCCGAGCAGGTTTCCAAGGGGAGGTGGCTCACCCTTTGTCCCAGAACTCTCCAGTCAGCCCGGGTTTGTACTGGAGCCTGCGCTGGGGAAAACACCAAACTTGCATGAGTCTCAAATGGCATCTTGTGGGTATTGGTGGAAATACAGAAATTTTGATTCACCAAGATGCTACACAGTCAGTGAGTGTCTGCTTTCGTACTTGGATGTAGCTGATGTAAGCGTGGGGAAAAAAAAAACAAGTGTCTGTTTTCTTTATGGTTGTTTTTTTCCCTTAAGTAGCTCATAGTTTTGTGGGCTTCAGCTAATGAAATCCAGCTTGGATTATTCACTTAGGAAAATTCCTTCAGCTGCAGGTCTGGTTATCTAGAGCTCCCAGACTTGTTCAGATACTTTATCCTGCCAGTGTCTAATAAGAGACGCGGAGGAGGCATTACCGTGGCAGGAGCGGAAGGTCGGTCACGCAGGAAGGTGTTTGTAGTGGTGCGTTCACCATGCTGGCAGAGCCGGCACTGCGTGACACCTGTACAAAACAGACCAACCTTGGGTTCCGAATTGAAACAGTAACTTGTGTCATTATTCAGAACACATAAGAATAAAAAAGACTATGCTGAAACATTTTTAATTGCTTAAAAAAAATATCCTGTGTGATGTGTAGGTTATTGTCCCATGGTTTCTGGGTAACGTAGGTCTTCTAGTGAAAGATCTTCCAGCTGAAATTCACTGCACCAGCAGAACAATATGGACCGAAATGGGCTGTCAAAGATAGTTGCCAAGGTCAAGGTGTACTCCCATTCTCTGCCACTTGTTCCTGTTTACACAGGCCACGGGGCATCAGGGAACACGTTAGTCGTTATGTGACGCAGCGTGTATTGTAAAGGACTAACGCATCTGCACAGAGCTGAGAGGCTGTGTGTGATATCCCCTGCGTTACACGTTCAAATACGCTGTTACGACTTGCATCCACCGGTGCCTTTCTTTTCCACTGGAGCTGTTACTTTTCTCAGGGCAATGACTAGACCTTAAAGCAAACATCAGCAATGAGATGTAAAATGCAGAAAATGAATGCTCACAGTTCTGTTGTAAGTCTATACGTGGCTTGCACAAGAACCAGGATATATATTGTGGTAGAGATGCAGCTTAGTGCATGTCATAGATGCAGGATAAAAATACGCCTATATATACATGCGCTCTTTCATAACGATGGACTCATGGTTATTATGAGATCTGGTTGTTTACTTTGATTATGTAATTAAAATGTCAAGTATAGTACTCTGTTGACAACCCTTTTGATTCATTAAGGGCAGAATTACTAATGTTCAGTTCCTGGTTCTCATTTTGTAGCATGAGCCATGTGAGATGTTTTGTTTGTTTGTTTTTTTTTAAAAAAAAAAAAAAAAGCTGAAACAAACACTTAAGTCGGCGGTAGCAAACACTGTCGCTTGGGCAGTGCTGGTAGGTCCCGGGTGAGAGCTGGCTGCTTTATCCGGATGCTTACAAAGCCTTGAATTTCTCCATCCCTGGGACGCGGCACCCCGTGCGCTGAGCTGCAGAACTGCCTTGAACGCCTCTTTCTGCCGGAGGCCAGAGAGAAGGTGTGCGAGACCAGAGCCTCACCCGCCGCTTACAGGATGTCACCGCATAGTCCTCCATCCCAGCACCACCGAGTCCTCTGCGTCCTCATTCTAGTGTCATTCTCGTGGCAGCGTAGGTGCCTGGGGTAGGGTCTCCTCTGGGACTCGCCCATGTCCTAGTACACTCCATCTCCATGGTGGTCCTGCCGGCGTCCTTTAAAGGCATTAGTTTAGCTGCGGAGGGGATTAGATTCCAGCCAGGACCGTGAAGATGCCCGTGCTCCAGCTCTGGCTCCCATCCCGGGCTCAGCGGCGCCGCTCCCAAGGGAGCAGAAGTGGCCGGGGCGGCGCGGGCTCGCAACACGTTGCCGGGTAGGCGAGGGGACAATTCTGGTAACTGCACAGTTCTCCGTGTTGGCTGTAATTACTTGTTGCTTTAACGTCTGAGACAGAATGTTGTTTCTAAAAGGAACAAACTGTAACTAGGTCCCCACTGGCGGTTTTTTTCATATTAACACCACATTTACATTTTTTCCCCCGATAAAGGCATGGAATGTTCTGGCCCTGGATGGCAGTAACTGGCAGCGAATTGACCTGTTTGATTTCCAGAGGGATATTGAGGTATAATTAAGTGACATACAAACCCATTTTTCTTGTTAAAATGTAATTACAGCCTAGAATGGATTAATACTCCCAGCGTAACCCTTTTTACCTTCCCTGGAGATAGAAATCATTAATTTCAGTTCTTCTTAGCTTCAGGGAGTCTTTAAAGTCTTGGCAATCCATTCAGCTTTTGAAAATGGACAGAATTATATATCTGTATCAAGACTTCAAGGTAGTAATAGAAGGAAAGTATTTTTGTGTGTGTTCTGAACACAGAAATAAGCAAATAGGTGTGTTCTTGTGGAAAACTGCTGCTGTACTGCAGAGTTCAGGCTACTTTTCCTTTCACTCACAGAAACGTTAACGTGGAACTGACTTTGACCATTAAGACTGAATGCCTTTTGAAACGCAGCCTGCAATATATCTATCCTTTCCTCTCTGTCTTTAATGTCAAAAATTGAAATGTAAGTGAAGGTGATGCAGGGGGACGAGGTCAAAATTGTTCCTAAAAGACGCAACTGTGGAAAAGCTTCGTTGTAGCTGTTCTAAATCTGTTAGATGGGGACTACTCGGCGCTGACAGGGATGGGTGCTGTTGTCGTGCTCTTCTGAAAATTCAAATTGCATTAATCAGGATAAGAGACCAAAAAAAAAAAAACAACCCTTAAGTTTCTTATCAGGATGTTATATCCTCTGTAAAACATGTTGGAGGAGGGAGATAGGGAGTGTCTCGTTTTGACTCGTTACAGACAGAGGCATAAAGCAGATGATGACTGAAGATTCACACCTTGTGGGAACTGGTGGGAAATACACATGTTGTTTGTGGAGGAAAGAGTTAAAAAAATCTCTTCCTGCCAGCTGTGTATCTAAGCAGCGAGATGCAGGGATAAAGGACAGGCCCGTGGCACTGTGACTTCTGCTTGCGGGGGTCAGGGTGGCCTGAGACTTCTTGAAGGAAGTAAATGGTGTGATTTTTGATCTTGATAATAAATACTTTTATCTCTTTAACATGCCTTGAAAGTTCCAGACCCATATCATGATTTAGTTTCATGGAGGTAGAGCAAAGTTGTCGGTGGTGCCCGGTGCGTGGAGGCAGCAGCCCTGCTGTGGAGGAGGGAGAGAGGAGCGATGCCATGAATCCAAACCAGGCTTGGCTCATTCTTGAGTGCTTTTTTGCATGGTTTTAACATCTCTTTGTTCTCCAATGCCACTCTATACATCAAACACGTGTTCTTGCATAAACACGGACTTCCCCTTTTAAAACAAACTGCTGGAATATGTTGTACCTAACCTGAAAGTACCAGACGGGCTTTCTGATGTCCTAAGCGCTGTTTGCTTTAAAGGAATGTAAATCCACCCGTTGATGTAAATTCTATATATAAACGTGTTTCAGTCCTCTAGCCTACGAATTCGTGGGCTTGCTAGAGGAATTGCAAAACCACCCAGACTGTTCCCAATTTTCCAGCCCTTCTCCACGGACATGCAGGTCGAGCATCAGCCTGGGCAGGACAGCAGCCGTGGAGCTGCTCCTGGAGCGGCCAGTGGCCAGATGTCACCAGATGTCACCAGAACCCCGGGCAGAGACCTATTAAAGCTGGTCTCCCTTTTTCGATTGTGGTATTACGTTGTTCCGAGCCTGACACTTGATATTTTTTTGGACTGGAAAAAGATGATCGTAGAATATCTTCATCATTATAGAGGTCTTAAATGCCAGCTAGCACTTGAAGAACAGAGTGACATTCCTTTCTGTGACGAACAGCCACGTAGACTAAAGTAGAAGGGAAGGTTTCTGAATTTCTGGATGCTGATACAAATATCCTCTCAATGGTTTTTGTGCTTCATTCAGAGTGAGAAGTAGCTGGGTAAACGCTAGCTTCTAGTGGGGTCTTTGGAGGCTTCCATCCATTACAGATTTGAAATTAAAAAAGCTTTTTTCTAGATCTCTTCAACACAAATTTTTTTAAAGCGTTGCTTCTTTCCTCTCTCTTGGGTAGTCTGTACCGGTGGCCGGCAGCTCTGAACAGGGGGAATTCCCCAGTCCTTAGCTTGAGGTTGCCCACTCTGGCTTTAGGTATTTGTTCCTTGTCTCTCCATCTTCAGAAGCTGAATAATTCTCCCTCTCCCTGCCTTAGGTTATTGTCATGGCATATTTTTTTTTTTGTTTTCTTAGCGCTGTTTTACCTAGAATAACGAACTGTTGTTAATCTGCAAAATTTTGAATTCAACTTTTTGAATGCCGACGTCACTTTTGGATTTTAATGTAATTCTTTTTGTCTCCAACAGGGCCGAGTAGTTGAGAATATTTCTAAAAGATGCGGGGGTTTCTTGCGGAAATTAAGCCTGCGTGGCTGTCTAGGAGTCGGAGACAATGCGTTAAGGTAGCAGTATGGCTTCTTTCTGCTCTTAAATGTGATGTAAAGAATGATTCCATTTCTACAACCGCAGAGGACTGGAATAATTTATGAACACTTTGGAACTGAGATCTTAGCCTGTGTGTCTAACTTCAAACATCGTGAGCGATAACAGCCTTTTTAATTTATCATTTTTTTAGCTTCACACAGTAGCTATTTTTCTCAGTTCTCATTAAAATAATGCCAGCTGCTACTACAGGCTACGTGGTAATTGGTGCTGAATTACAAACTTTTCCCTTTTGGCTGGGAAATCCCAAGGCAAGATATAGGGCAACGTAAACTATTTTCTTTACTTATTAATTTTGCTTGAGACAATTTTGTAAAATTGGATCTGATACTACAGATAAAACTATGGCTGGAAAACACCTGGAAATCTATTGGCTGAAAAATGCTGTGTTTTTCCTTTTCTTTAAAGGACATTTGCACAGAACTGCAGAAATATTGAGGTATTGAACCTAAACGGCTGTACCAAGATCACGGACGCGTGAGTAACATTCTCATGTTTGCCCCGTTATCCCTTTTCTGTGCGCACCGTGTTATATTCTCTATTTTAAGATGATACAATGCATGTCGTATGACACTTACATGACTCTGAATAAATATATTGCATGAATGCCTTGTGTGCTCTCTTTCAGTACGTGTACCAGCCTGAGTAAATTCTGCTCGAAACTCAGGCACCTTGATTTGGCTTCCTGCACGTCCATAACCAACCTGTCTCTGAAAGCACTGAGGTAGGAGTCAACAACGCTGCCTTTTGCTGGTCGATTACAGATTGTGTGACCCACCATTGCCCTGTGTCTCCTGTGCCTGGGAGGAGACTGGCATGGTCTGAGGTGTAACTGTGACTAGAATTCAGGCATTCCCCAGCAGAGCTCAACACTCACACCTTGTGCCTCCTGGTTTGCAGACAGAGGACTCGGCAAAACCTGCCCTTGACCTTGTTTTTATCCATCCTGGTGGTTATTGTCAGTAGAAGAAGAATTATATTCTACTAAAGTCGCGGAGGAGGGATTTTGGGGGAGACAAAGGTCTTAGTCTGCCTTTTTAAAATGCTCGTTTACCAACAGTCGTCATCTTCATTGTCAGTGTACCATCGCGTACGTAGCGATTGTTTACATAGCTACATCACCAACATGTGACGATCTGTCTTTTTAAACTGCTTAGGAGACATATAACTGCTTAAATCTGCTAAATGGAATTGCCAAGTAATCTAGAAAAGGAAGGGACAGACAGACATTGGTGGGAAGATATTGGGACAGAGAAAAGGAGGCAAAAAAAGACCCCTAAAGGTAACAATAGAGGCCAAGCTATTAAAAAAAAAAAAAAACAGTGATATACCAGTGGAATAAAAGAAAGTACAGGAAAGCTGTATCACGGGGGAAAAAAAATACTGGAGGGGTGAATCTAGATACCAGAAGAAAACACGGATTTGAAAGAACAAATGAATAATTAAATTACTTTTGTAGCTACATTAAAATACCTTGAGCCTGGTTTTTCCTTTCCTTGAGGGTCTTCATCCTTGTCTCTAATTTCGTATGGTCAAATTTGTGCTGCAGCTGTCTTAAATACACGATAGCGTGTGTATCTCTTCCTAATTACAAATTGTACTTGAGTGTTACTCCTGGCAGCTGTTTGCAAATGCCAAGTTACACCTTGGAAGCGAGAAGCAGCGTGGCAGAAACCAACCCTGTTTTGGGGGTTTGGTGGTATTCAGATCCAGAAAGCGCGTAACCAGTGTCTGTCCTTGTGCAGGAGCTGGGAGGTGTCCAAAATGGGATAAATCAGGCTTTTTTTACCGTACTAATACGCTGCTTTAGAGCTCCTGGTACTGCCTCTGGAGCTGATGTTGGACAAGCGTTCCCTGTGGGGGTGCGGGTGTAATCTGCGCTCAGGCGGGTTCCAGAAACGGGAATTTCCTAGATTCTGACTTGAAGCAGGCTTTCTTTCCAAAACAAAACCAAGTTTTCCCCATGCTTTCCCTTTCACCCCCAAAGCGAGGGATGCCCACTGCTGGAGCAGCTGAATATCTCCTGGTGCGACCAAGTGACTAAGGATGGCATCCAGGCGCTGGTGAGAGGCTGTGGGGGACTCAAAGCCCTGTTTCTGAAGGGCTGCACGCAGGTACGGCTCCACGGAGAGGGCTCCAATTAAATAATAACAGCTGGCGGGTTTCTGCCGTAACCAAAAGTACGGGCATGAAGTATTGTGGATTTTTCTATTTCCAGAAACGTTATGTTACTGAAATTACTCACAATCTGTCTGTTGGAGATTAACTGCCTTTATTGAAATTCTTTAATAGCTTTGAGCTCAGCGTGAATGGTGGGACAGTGAACAAATTACATATCTAGCTGTAGAATCATTCATTCTTCTTTTTTCCCCATCGGGAACACATTGAGCAAACTTTTTTTTTTTTTAAAGAGGAGATAACTTTGTTATTCATGGCTAGACCCATCCGTTTCTGAAGGCTCAGAAAATTTCAGAAAGCGTGACAGGACTTTCATCTGTGCTGGTGATAGAACTTCCTCCGCGTGTCGTTTGGATCTTCTAGTTCGTCAAAGAGAATCGCCATGTATGCGACTCCTTGAAAAGATCTCTGCTGCCGCTCAGGAGCATAGTACTATTCCCCCGAGTATATCTCTTGAGCTAGAACAGTGTATTTTGAAGAGAGCAGAGACACAAAGTGATGTTTGTACTTTGGAATACATAAATGGTGCACTAAATGGTAAAGCTCAAAGGGGGTTTTTTACCCCCTTCTTATACTTTGTGTTATTTAGACTGACTTCCTTTAATCTTTCTTTCCTGTCTTACCTGGGGAATCATTGAAAAGCTTAATAAGTTAAAACACTTCCCTGTATTACAACTTTACTGAGGGTTTATATCAATTATGAACTGGGGCGTGGGGAACATCGACCCTGAGCTTTACTCTTTTAAGGAGAAATGGCTCCTCGCAGAGCTATTTCGCAAAGAATGTGGGGACTAATTCTTGGTTTTTTTACTTAAGTGGGCTGGGGTCTTTTTCATGCAGACAGATAGGCTAGAAAGGAGCAAATGTGTGTCTTGGAATCTTGTCCTTGAAAAAGGAGAATAAAACTGACCCTGGAGCAATTGGAACTTGTGACCCAGAGACTCCCAAGAGTTTAAGAGCCTCAAGGCAAACCTGGGAAATCATCTCTGATCTGTGTTAGGTCCTTGTACCCAAACATTGACAGCGCTTATTCGGGTTGGATTTGGGTTTTTTCTTGGGATAGGGATTCCTTAAGTATGAGTCAATAAGTGCCATTTTTGGCTGCTATGTGTAGATAAACAGCTGGACGTTTTTATTTTGCAAAAATAAAAACCCGTTATTTCCCCTGTACGTGGCCACAGAAAAGTCCTGAAAGGTTGTTACAGTGAGCAAAGCACTAATGCACCGACGGTGTGCGGAAGGCGCCAATACCCTTGTGCGCACCCGAAAGCCCAGCTGTAAGGGCTATAGTCAGTAGTTTTTTCTAGATTTATGCTCCTGTTGGGTTTTCGATACGTGAGATGGATATACGTGGCTGTAAAAATGGCTCGATTAAAGATATAACAATCTCGGCCTACTTTGAGAATTCAGGTCATAGAAACAGCTTGAGTTTCTAGTAATTTATGGAGTCGTGAGTAATATTGATGGCAATACATCCTTGTTATCAATTGCTTGCCATCTGTTCTTATAGATTTAAGAATAGCAGGCTTTTTTATCATCAGAGAGCAACCTGGATATGTTTGTGCTCCTCACATTGAAATAAGGCTGGTGGGTTTTTTTTAGTTCCAGTATTGCAATGTAAAAATATTGTTACTTACAGGCCCTCGCTAGTGAAGCGTTTCCTTAATTCCTGTAAATAGTTTCTGATTTCACTACTTGGTTGTTAATTACACATGTTTGACCGGATCAGCTTTTCTTTAAATGAGTAACTTCGTGTTGTGAGTCTTCGAACTCTGTTCCTGAGATGGTAAAAAAAAAAAAAAACACCAAACCCACAACCAAAAAGACATGGCTTTTTGCTGTGTATTTTGAGACCACAGCGCGTTGCCCTCCTCCCCCGTAGGTATCCAAACCACAGACGCTTTATTGTTCTCAAAGCTTGTTTTTGAAGATTGCTTCAAGTATTAACAGGTTGCTTCGGTCTCTGAATTTTTCTTTCCAGCTTGAGGATGAAGCTCTGAAATACATCGGTGCACATTGTCCCGAGCTGGTGACTTTAAACCTTCAAACATGCTTAGTAAGTAAAGCTTCCTCTGATTTCCCAGCTCCCCAGCAGCGTGCGTTTCGAGGCCGTCTCTGAGCAGAACCAGACAGAATGTGCTCCATCCCAGAAACGTCGTCATCTCAGCAGACAGGGCAATCGTACATTTACGAGACTCTTAAAAATAGTTGATGAAAACCAGCTTTTTGGTAGCATGCAGTAATGTTGAATAAGCCCCCGAAACAGTGTCGTAGCATTTGGTTTGTTAGAATTGTTTGTCTCTTTGCCCTGCCCACGGGGCTTCTAAACCCATTTACTGGATGAGCTGGAAAAATTCTTTCCGTGGGTCTGGAGCAGTGGGGTGTGATTTTTAAAATTGAACCAAGAAATGCCATTTCCCTGCACGGAAGGGCTCTAAACCAGTTATTCCGCGCTGCCAAAAATGTGTATTTATGCCAAAAAAAGAAATTGGAATGGGCTCTTTGTATGTCCCATGGTGCAGTTAGTCTGACGCAGGGAGTAACGGGATGATCTCTTCCTTTTCCACGGAAGCGGGCAAGGCCTTTGGGGACTGTGTGGCTGTCCGTTCCCAGACCTGGTTAAGGAGTAGCTTTACCAGTTACTGGGCTGGCTCGAGACTGGTGCCTGTCCACCTGGGACTTGCGAAGGAGGAGCTGGGCTGTTCACAAGCTCCAGACCTGCATCTATGGAGAGGCAGGAAGGGGAGAGGCAAACAGGCGGAAGGGAGAAGAAAACTAAGAAGGTTCTTGATCACCTTAACTGAAAATACCAAGTTCTGCTCGGTTTCTGTTTCCTCGGGCTCCAGCACCAGTACCAGCCCACAGACTTGCTGGTTGCTCTTCTAAAAGAAGCAGTGCCGGTCCCTCAGTTGGTGCTTTTCTGTGGGAATGGAGTCTGGCGTCTGGCTGCTGCTGAAAATCCAGAACCTGAGAACTGAGGTTTAGCCTGGTCCCCCAGCACACACAGCCCCTGCCACCTCGTGTCCCTCTTCCCCTCGTCCCTCCTGGTCCCGTGCGGCTCCTGGGACACATCCACGCCGAGTCCCAGCCCCGTGTGCTCTTGCCTGTGTCGGGGAACGTCTGGAGCAGCTTTGTGCGCCGTTGCCATCCCAGAGCAGAGCAGGCAGGGCTGGACCTGCCTGGGGTGGCCGGGGACGCGGCGGGTTGACGGATTTAATGTGGTTTGGGCTGTGAGCCCGTCTCTCACCATTCAGGTTTTGGTCCCAAACCACCAAAGTGTATATTTTTAAAAGGCTATTTGTGAAAACAACCTGCTGCTTATTTTGTGGGTAGCTCTGACTCTTGGGTGCTCTCTTGTCTTGAGTTTTGGCCAAGAAGGTCTGTACGAGCAAGGGCAGCAGAGGAGGGCAGGAGACCGAATCTGGGCCTGTGGCTACTGTGCTTTCCCCCATCGCTCACGTGGCCCGAGCTCGGAAACGTTTCCGTGCATGTGGAATCACTTTCCGAATGTTCACAAGTCACTTCAATGTGGCTTATCCTGTTTCGGCTGCTCCAGTGAAATACTTGAATGGGTTTTTGGGTTGAAAGGAGCATAACTTGGCCTCAGTTAAATGCCTGGTTGGAAATCTGAGAAGGAAAATATGCAGTGCCTTGCACCTCCACCTACGTTGTTATGGCTTGTGATGTTGTTATTGTTTTTCTTGTAGCAAATAACAGATGATGGTCTCATTACAATATGCAGAGGATGCCACAAGTTACAATCCTTGTGTGCTTCAGGCTGCTCTAACATTACAGATGCCATCCTGAACGCCCTGGGACAGAACTGCCCGAGGCTTAGGTAAGTCCTCTCTGCGCAGCTCCCCCCACTCCGGCCGCCCGCTGCGTGTCGAGCAGAGGATCTTGGTGACACGGTCACGTAATAGTTGAGCTGCTTTAGACTCTGAAGGTCTTCCTGAACGTGCACCACTTACCCCTGAGCTTTTTAGCTCTACCCAAACTTCTGGTTTCTAACCTTGTGCGAGTAAAAGAGCGGTGGAAGAGCTCCCTGCCGTGGCGGCGCGCGCTGCCCATGGACCCACGTAGTCGCCGTCTCCTCTTACACCACTGTCTATCTGCTTTTGTTCTTCTATGAAAAGCAGTTGAGGTTAGGTTACTTCTGTATTGAGAACTGAAAACACATTTAAACAACATCATTTCCTCTTGACATGTGATATTAACGGGGTTTTCACGATGATTTTTGTAGCAGATGGAATTGTGCTAACTTTCACTCTGCTTGACAGAGTGGGCTTCCAGCGACATCCCTGCAGGTGCTTGCCTCTTTTATTATTATTTTTTAAGACTTTCTCCTATTAGGACAAGTTTCTTCAGGAAGACTTCCCTATAATTCAGAAAATGGCCAGGTGCAGAAAGAAGAGACAGTTTTATTCTCTGACATCTGTAACAGCTGAGTGGCCTGTTTTAAATGGCATAAAATGCATGTCTTCGGGGGGGAGGGGGGGGCGGAAAAAACAAACTATTTTCTAATATAAGCTCATTTGAAGAATGATGGGTTCAAAGTGCAGCATACACGTGTATGCAAACCGGGTGTGAAAGAGGAAGGTGAAACATGATTCCGTTTCCAAGTGGTTTCTGTGTTTATGTTCAGCTGCAGCTTTATAGCATTAAGTGCCATGTGGTAAAATGCGTAACGCACTTTAGGCAAGTCGGCTTCCTTCTCTACAAAGGTAGATAAATATGTTGATATTTTGAAGCAAACCTCTGTAGAGCTGCAGTAGCTGTCTGCCAGAAGGTTTCTGGTGTCACAGAGGCAAGCGGTTCGCCTCGTAGAAGACTTCAGACTGTTCTGTTGAGGCATTAAATATTTATTCTGTCATGCTCAGCTGCCGGGCTGTCGTGTGTTACACCCTGTTTCACGGTGAGATCTGTGTTTTGGGTGGAAACCAGAGGAAATCCCTCGGGGAGGTTGTGGAGTGTCCAGCAATGAAGGTTTTTAAGAGCACCTTAGTCCAACCCTTGTGGGATTAGACCCCCTGAATCCCAGCGGGGGACGGATCGGGTGGTCCGTGGAGTTCTCTTTTCGCCTGACTTCTTCTTTTCTCTCCCTGTGACCTACACTCAGGTATAGAGGGTGGATGCTCTGTGCAAATTATCCTCTCAGAGAGCACAGCCTAAACCGGGTCAGACTTTTCTGGGTTGCTGGAAGCTTTTAATGACACACTCTGAAAAGCAAAATGACTCCACCATGGTTATTATAAATTCTTTCTGTGCAGAATATTAGAAGTTGCAAGGTGTTCTCAACTAACAGATGTGGGCTTTACCACTCTAGCTAGGGTAAGTGCTCCTTTCCACTGTTTCATCGAGTATCTTTGCTTTCTTTTCATGATAGATGTGGACAAACGGTAGCTTTCTCTTCAATGTAGATTTTTATAATGCTTTCGATCTCAACATTTGAGGGGCAGCTGCGTTACAAAAATGAGGTTGTGTATAATCTTTGGCATTGTCCTGACCCGCACACCTAGGAGGACGTGCATCCAAACTACATGAAATGTTAAATACTTGGGGAGTTATAAACTTTAGTGTTTGTTTTTCTAGATTAATCTGTGTTGTGTCCAAGTGACCCTGAAACTGCCTTTACTTTCTATGAATTAAAAAAAACCTCTGTGCCTTTAAATGAGTGAAATTCCCAGATTTCCTTTATTATACTTGGCGCTGCTTGTAAAGAAGCGGCAAACTTGCCTTCCAGTCATGATGTTTCATGGAGGAAAAACCTTCATTTTTAAAAAGAACTGTCTTTATTGTAATTGTGTTTATATTTGCTGCCTGAACTTTGCCCTTAGTTTGTGTGTTTGGTCTTTTGTTTGTTCCTAGAACTGCCATGAGCTTGAAAAAATGGACCTGGAAGAGTGCGTCCAGGTAGGAAGCGCTGCCTCTGGCTGTTTGTCTTGTAGCACAGTCACAGCAGGGTGGAAAGGTGGTGAGAAAGTAATAGATTGTCTCCAAATGAGAGCTTGATTTAGAACCCTGAACAGGAAAATTGGATGTATTTGGATAAGAAAATACTGCTTTTGTAGTTTGATCCTTTGTTCACATTTCATAGTAATGACTGCTGCTGTAAATACTAAAAAAAAAAAACCCTCTAATAGTGAGAGATGTGGCCTGAAGGTCATGTAATAGATGTGTGAATTGTGACCCTTGACACAAGATCAAATCCCAGAGTCAAATCTTTTAAGGCAAGGGAAGGCTTGTCCTTCATCTGTTGCTAGAAATAATGGAAATTCTCTGTTTCAAAAAATCATAGCCAGGTTGTTTGCACAGCAGTGACTTTACATGGCATGGCAACGACGTGAAATAAAACTGGGGTGCCCATGAATAAATGAAACTGGGGTGCCATTAGGCTTCCTCAGACAGTGGGATGTAAGGTCATGGCTCCGTTATTGTTGACTCGTTCAACCCTGTGCTGCAGCCGCCTTCATGAGTTTTAAGGAGGTCTCATATATCACTACGCACTGTTCTGTAGGGTGTGTGCCATAAGCTGGTAACCGTTTCAAGGTAGCATTTGTAGGGAAAATAGTTGAATTTACTCAAGATCCCATGAAAAAAATCTCTATCCCTAAGGATAGATTTGAAATTGATTCAGATAAAGACAGTGAAGGTAGTAGGATTTTGCCTTCTGCCACGGGAAACAGCGTGACCCCAGTATTCCTGATGTTTACAGGGCAGAAATTTAGGAGATCACAAGAGGAAATGACAGTAGTCCAGACAGGAAGTGATTTAAAGTTAACCCAAAAGAAGATTGGGCTATGTCCTTGGACTGTCTGCTTTGAACAAAGACAGCCCAGCAAGTTCTCTTCTGAACGCTTTCAGATTAGAAAGCCATTGTGTGGAGTCTCTCTCTTTGGGAAGAATAAAGAGGAACTGTTCTGCAATCCCCCAGGCTGTTGGGAGGGGATTTGAACACCTCTTGTGCTTTGGGAGACAAACATTTAGGAGACACTGTGGTGTTGAGGAAGTCTGCTTGCTTCTTTCCCTTAATTGTGAGCTTATTTCGTAAGAGCTACTGTAAAAAGTCAAAAGAACCCCAGCAATACCTGTGTCTTAACAGTCCTTTAAGGCTATGAGTTGATGTCCATAAGGGAGTGGAACAATCTGTATGTCTGAGATTTGCTCACGCAGGAGATGAGCTCCTGAGGGGCTCAGGAGGGACTGCGGGGAAGGCTGTCATTAGGCAAAAACTTGCAGTTTTTCTTTTACAGGGGGGGAAAAAGTCCTTGTGCAAAGCACTCAGCGTGAAAGGGCTTTTTCTTTTTTTCCAGATAACAGACAGTACACTAATCCAGCTTTCCATACACTGTCCGCGGCTTCAGGTTCTGGTGAGTGTTATAAGTGAGACCTTCAGCGTTTTCTTTCTATAAACAAAGGGATTTTAAGCGCTGCCTGTGGGGATTTGTCTCTTTGACTTCATAGACGTGTTGCGAAGGCTTTGGAAGAATTTGGCTAGAAAGTTGACCCTGAAGAACCTATTGTCCCTCCCCTACCGCTAGCGTTAATCACACGCCAGGCATCCCCAGCTGCCTGAAAATGAATTGTAGGACACTGGATTCTCCTGGTCCCAGCCTCTGGCTGTCCCCAGCCAGCCCCCGGCTGTCAGTCCGTCTGCAGGAGAGGAGACAGCAGCCCTTCTCACCTGTAGTGCGGAGCTGGGAACTGAGACCTGGAAGGCTTGCTGGCTCTGGAAAGCAACGTTCCTCTTGGTCTAAATTTCTGGGAATTTAGTCTCGGTCTCCTCTGTATCTACTGCTGTGTTGTCAGCACGAGGGAACCTGCCCTGGGAGGTGGGGGAATCAGTCCGTGGGTTCTCCTGCGCACGCTGAGCCCCTCAACAAAGCAACAGGCTGATGCTGTCTCCTAGCTTAAGCCCTGCTTCCTCCTCAAGAGCTTTTTAAGATGCAACCCCCCCCCCAAAAAAAAAAGTGCTCTGAGTAGGTGACATGACACTTCTGCTGCTTCTTAGCCCGTGACAGTGTCCTTCCCGTGATGTGTAAGGCCACAGATTTTACAAAGGTGGTGTCTTCAGTAGCAGAGGTATTTATGTGCCATCCTGGCGCTGTGGGTCTCATCTTTAGACAGTCACCTTTCCCATTGTGCTTCAGCTGTGAGAGTTGTCCCTTTGCAGGGACGTTAGTCACTGGAGGCCCAGTGCCCGGAGTCTGGAATGCAGCCATGGCTCCAGTACAGGGAATAAAGACCTGACCAAAACACCAGTGTGGCAAACCAGTGTGAACCAGTGAAATGTGGGCCATCTTCTCACTTGTCCTGCAGTGTCCCCCGGAAGGGTCTTGGCTTCTCCATGCCGATGGCAGAGGCTGCTAACTTGTCTGTGTTTGGATGCAGAGTTTGTCCCACTGTGAGCTGATCACGGACGATGGGATTCGTCACTTGGGCAACGGCGCCTGCGCGCACGACCGCTTGGAGGTGATCGAGCTGGACAACTGCCCTTTGATCACAGACGCCTCCCTGGAGCACCTGAAAAGCTGCCACAGCTTGGAGAGGATAGAACTGTACGACTGTCAGCAAATCACGCGGGCAGGGATCAAGAGACTCAGGGTAAAAAAAAAAAAATAATAAAACACCGCTAAGGCTATGACTTGAGCATGTTATCTGGCAGGGAGGAGGGAGGGCTGAGGTTTTGGATTCCTTGTGATGTGGTGCTCACTCTTAAAAGTACGGTGAGAACCGTCACCTGCGACGTTACTAGCTGTCCTGTGCTCAGTTTGGATGGGGAAGCACGCTAGCTGGTAGGGAGGAGAGAGAATCGCTGTGCTTGAGCGGTAGTGGAAAGGACCCAGCGAGCAAGTGCTCATTTTACGAGCGCTCGCACAGGACAGTGCCCTTCGAAAGGTGGGACCCAGAGTCGGTGCCACAGCGAATGTGTAGGGTGGCACCTCCTCGCACCTGCTTTCTGTGCTCAGCGTAGATTCTAGTGCACTTCAGACTGCCACTTCCCACATAAATAGCTCCAGCTAATCCCATAGCAAAGCCAGGCTGCTGCAGGAGAGGCTGCGTGTCCCTGGGAGCGGGACAGAGCCAGGGCTGCTCTGTCACTGGCTGCTGGTCATCCAAGGCACTCGGTGGCCCAGTGATTCCCTCCTGAATCTGTTTCTCTTGGTAAAAGAGGAGCAATGACATTTTATTTGCAAAGAGAACACGGATCCATAGAGTTGGACGTTGTTCTGTTCCCTGTGTGTGTGTGTGTGTTTTTGCTGTCTGAAGACGAGTAAGCCAGGCCTTATTTGAGACTCTCTGTTTGACTCTCGCGCTGCCGCTGCCTGTGTCACTTCACACCTTGTGTTTGTCTTTGCAGACCCATTTACCCAATATTAAAGTCCATGCCTACTTCGCGCCGGTGACTCCACCTCCGTCGGTCGGGGGCAGCAGACAACGCTTCTGCAGATGTTGCATCATCCTATGACACTGGAAGTGGTCATCCTTGCAAACTGAGTATTTAATTACACTTGTAGAATTATGGTGGACACCAGTATCTTCAAGGAAAGCGATACCAGTGTCATTTGCCAGGGCTGGTGAGCAGGGCTGTGGTGCCAGGCCCCCTGTAGCCACCCATACACATACATACACACCCCCAGCCTGTTCCAGCAAACTGACAAACTCGGCCGTACGGGAGCTGGAGCTGGGTTGGCTTTTTCTGTAGGTGGATCGGTCTCGTTCTGACCCATCCCTCCTGGGCATGCTCAGCTGAAATCCTCGCGGTAAGGAGCAGGGAGGATTTTGTGACCCCAGAATGACTGTTGCTGCTGTTGAGGTCGGAATAGGAACCAAAATCCTTTGAAGTGGGGAGAGGGGGAGAGGAAAGGAACGTGCTTTAATCCTGCATCCCTTGTCCAGAAGAGAAAAAAAAAACCAACCCCAAACCTGAAAATCCCAACAAGTTCTGTGTCCGTTTTTCAGTGAGGGAATGAAGCAGCAGCTGTTGTGAGACATGATTTACTTGTGCTTCTCCACGTCCTGGTCCCTGCTGGCCACCCTGAGCATGCTCACAGTGGAGGTTCATCTGCTGCTTCTGTGTTCCGTAGCGTCCGGCTCCGAGGCTTCCTCTGGAGTCTTGTGATTTAGCTTCAAATCTCTCATGTCAGGCTCAGGTGGTTTGGTTTTTTTTTTTTCACCCTCGCTACATCCCGCTGCTTTTTTTTTTTAACAGATTTCTAATTAAGTAATTTTGGGAAATTTACCAAACAAAACTTACGAATCGATAGTTTAAATTTAAAAACAAACAAACAACCTTTTTATTGTTAGATGCCTGAGCCTGTAATGACCTGTTCGGAAGATTTTTAAAAGGAAAGTGAGCTGCGCTGCAGGCTGGGCTCCTGTTGGCTTCATGGCCTGTTTTTATCCGCAACTGGGTGTCCGAATTTGTTTTGCATTTCAGGTTTTATCCCGGTGACGAGGATAAAACTCTTGATATAGGGAAAAAGTTGTAGTCTCTGTTCCAGTGACTGTAAGTTCACTGCTCCTCCTGTCCTTTCCCTCCGACCCTTCATCCCGCCCCCCAGGAAAAGCAAAGTAGAATCTTTTTGCTGGTTGCCCTGATGGAGAAATAACGGCTCGCTATCGGAAGCGGGAGGAGCAGCGGGTCTGAACTAACGCCCTCGATTATTGTCACTTTTGTACGCTGAGGTGCGAGCGCTTGGTTATTTTTTTTTTTTTTTTTGTTGTTGCTGACTTTTGCATCTTCGGCAGGTAAGTGTCTTGCCCGGAGAAAGAACAGCCGGAATGCAGCAGGGGTTTGTTATACACCGGTCCTTCCCAGTTGTGTTCACAGCAGCTGGTTTTGGGGCCTTTCGGGCAGGATTAGCCCGGGTGCCGCAGAGGAGCGCAGACAGCCCAGGCCAGCTCCCGGCTCAGCTCCCGGCTCCCAGTTCCTTGGTGCTGGCAGTTCCAGATGCCCAGTTTGAAACCTGTGAACAGATGGGCGGACGCCGAGGGTTTAATGGGGCAGAACTTGCTCAGACTCTTTTAACGGGTTTGTGGAAGACGAGCTGGCGTGTAAGTTAATTGCGCTCTTGCTGCGGCCTGCACCCGGGTTGTAAGGGAGCACGTGTCCTTACGGATGGCTCCCAACTGCCCGGGACCGGGAGAAGGGCCGGCAGCCAAGAAGCGATGCTTCGCCTCCCTGCTGGGGGAGCTGGCGGTGGGGGAAGAGCAGGGTGCAGCAGGAGGAATGGCTGGTTTAGGCTCTCGTGGCGGGGTGGGGGGTTGTTTTATGCCACTTTGAGGACAGGGTGTTGCTTCCCACCCTCTTACCGCTGGCCGAGCTCTCCAGGCAGGCAGACGGGTCGCTTAGTGCCACCGAAGCTCTATACCCCCTGCCAACCCCCTTCCACCCCCCCCGCCCCATCATCTACAACTTAAAATTTCGCCAACCCATCTGTATATGCTTAACAAAGTCTTGCGGACGCACAGGCTGCTGGGAGGAAATCCGGCACGCTGTGTTTAAAAGGATACTGTCAATTCCTGCCCTGTAGAACGCTCTTTAATCTGTGATATTTATTCAAATCCTCTTTAGCGCCGGGGATTCTCTCTCTCTCCTGGCCAAGCGGGATCCTGTTCTTCGCTTCCGGAGCTCCTTTCTCCCATTTGCAGGGTGGCAGAAGATGATGGCGCGTCCCAGGGGCGCAGACGGGCTCGGGGGACACGCACACGGGTGAGCCGGGGCAGCACCCGCCGCTCGCAGCATTTGCACAGCTCCGGGAGGAACGCGCTGGGTTTAGTTCACACCGGGGCAGGGGAGAGCTGACGTGGATTGATTTGCAAGCCCGGGTGGAGTTGGCCGACTGATTTCTTTGTACCGCCACAGAGTTTGCAAGGGAAAACTCAAAAATACAGAACCCAAAGCATTTTTTTTTTTTTTTCCAAACAGGGTGACAGCATTAAGGTAGCTCAAACTACTTGACAGTGTCCTTTTAAGTCAGTTATCCGTCTTCAAATGGACTCTTCCTTATGTTTGTATTTATAAATACCAATAAACACCATTTTCCAAGCCCTGTCTTACTGGAGGAATACCTTTGTAGAGCAAAAACCCTGCTGCCCGTGGCGGCCTATGGGCCGTGGGCTGCGTTTGGGCTGATGTTTGTGCTCCGTGTGTGTGTGTGCCGGTGGGTTTTGCAGGGCTGGAGCAACGCGAGGTGCCGGGGGGTCTGATCTGGTGGGCACAGAGGCCACCAAGGGCTGAGGTTCAGGGCCCATCGTTAAGAGGAGCATCCCAGGCCTGTCCTTTTGGGGGGTAAGCGATGGAAAACGGTGGCTCTGCTGAAAGCTCAGTGAGGAGCGAGCCCTGACGGCATCTCCAATCAGTTTTCAAGCTCCGGACTTGTGCCAAATGCAGCTTTCCCAGCCCCTGCCCTCCCCGGGCTGGGCCAGTTGAGGCTGCGAGCTGTTGGCTGGACGCTGGCCCTTTTCCTTGCCCTCCCGAGGAGCGTGTGGGGACGGGGGGACCTCCTTGGGGGGTGCTGGTGGCATCCTCCGGGGATGCGGCGTGAGGGCAGCGAGCACAACCAAAAACGAGGCTTTTCTGGTCTTTGAAGACACAACAGCAGCACTTTTTAATCCCGACCCCGAGACCGTTCCCCACGAGGGCGCGGCTGTCACAACGGGTATCAAAACCAAAAAACCTTCAACAAATTCCTATTGTCGTAACTGTAGTAATTTCCTTT
>VWZL01002592.1:57347-127945 GCA_013396915.1 Stercorarius parasiticus | reverse complement strand
CAGATGGAGGACCCTGCACTCGGTCTTGTTCAACTTCATTAGATTGGCATGGGCCCACCTCTCCAGCCGGTCAAGGTCCCTCTGGATGGCATCCCTTTCCTCCAGCGTGTCAGCCGCTCCACACAGCTTGGTGTTGTCAGCAAACTTGCTGAGGGTGCACTCTATGCCACTGTCCATGTCGCTGATGAAGATGTTAAACGAGAACGGTCCCAGTACTGATCCTTGAGGGATTCCACTTGTCACTGGCCTCCACTTGGACATGGACCCATTGACAGCCACTCTTCGGGTGCGGTCGTCAAGCCAGTTCTTTATCCACTGAATAGAATAGATGAATAGACCTATTCTGCAATTTACCATTCATTTTGGAAACCCTGTTGGTCATGCATGTAGAGTAGAGGCTTGCAGATATAGGGCAGAGACTTAGGGTGCTGCTTTGCAGCTTTGAGTGCTGCAAATGAGTGCTATTATAATTCATGCTTCTAGTTTCTGTTTAACACCACAGCCCCTTCCCAGTCAAATGAACTATCTGTAGTAACTCGATTCTTTTATTCTTTCTATCAAATGACATAAAGCATGGATTCTTGTCTTTTGGGAGGAAAGAAACTTAAGAACTCTACAGAGTATTGGTGGATATACTGTATGACATTAACAAGGCAGTACTTAAACTCCTTTAGGCATGTGTAGACGACCATACGCCCACTATTGGATATTTACCGTCAGCACTGCACCATTATAAGTAATGATGTTCTGAAAAGGAGGCCCAGAGGAGTAATCCCATGTCAAAAAGTGATGAGAACTCTTATTCCAAATACCAGAAACACCTCTGAGACTTAATTTTTCCTCCAATGTAATGTGAGAAGCCAGTTAATGTATTATATTTACCATTGCAACCTTACACAGAAAATCTTTGAGCAAACTCCTTGGAGAGATAAAAGTCACCAGAATTAGTAAGTTATAGACTGTTTCACTGGGAAATACAGATGTGAGCAGCGCTTCCAAAGCATACAGACAATGACACTGGTGTTCTATACATCAAAGAAAGTGTTTTATATGTGCATGCGACTGTTCCTGCTTCCATGCAGAAAAGTCCAGAATCAAAATGTTTATCTCTACAGTCATACAGTAAGAGTTAAAAGGATAAACCAAAACCCTACATTGTCCTAAGGATTTTCAGTCATTTAGAGATGAGTTTATTATCCTGTCTAATTCAGTAAGGCTCTAAAATTCTGAAGAGACTGCAGTACTTACAGTGAATGCTCATTTGCTAACACCTACAGATACTCTTCTAATCCAGCCTAACACTGATAATTATGTTGGACTGAAAAGACAGAGCAGTGTTGTCCCTTTTGTCTGGTAAATGTATAGGAGAATGTAGACTTTTGAAAGAAGGCAGCTCTATTTCATCCTTGGGTAGTTAACATCATCAACGAGCAGTCTCACAATGCCCTTGGAAAGGATAAAACTTAACACCCTCATTTTACAAGCAAGTCCTCCTACGATAATATCATTTTGTCCTATTGCTAGGAACATTGAAAATGTTACCGCACTGTTTGACAGAGCATCTTTGTGCTGTTGTACTCTTCAACATATTCTACTGAGAGGCAGAATGATAAAATCCTAATCACTTAACCTTATAAGGTTATAATTTTATGTTTAAAGCTTCCACCACCTGTCATCAAGTGTGATTGTTGCTTGGGAATCTTGGTTTTCTCATTCTGTGTCTTTTTGATGATTTCCATTTTACTTGGGGAATAATAAGAAAAAGGAATCCTGAACTTTTCTTTGCTCTGAATCACCAGCTGTCTCCCACAGACCTTCAACTCTTCTCTCTTCACACAGAGCAGAAGAAGGATCTTCCTTGTCTCATATTTTTTTGTATTAGTTCCTTGATCATAGAGTCGTGAGGTTCCTGAGGAAAAATTGGTAAAGATTTTAGCAAAACCACTCAACATAAGAGAAGCTTTGTCTACATCACCGGGTTTAAAAACCTGTAGAAATAACAGGACAGGCTCTGGCTGTGCCAGGCCTAACCAAGGTAACTTTATTATGTGGCTGACAAGGAGCAGACAATTCAGACTAGCGCCTGTTTTAACAGGGTCTGAAACTCGCATATCACAATGTCGGCTAAAGCTTGAACTGCTGTTAAGAATCTGCTAATAAAGCCCACTGCACATCTCACAGGCAGCAGTATGGGTGTACAGTGATGGGCTTGGGAGCCTGCCAAGCCTTAATTACAGCCTGGACTGCGGGATCTCTGTAACAAATAAATTAGCAAAGCCTCTTGCTGACTTTCTGTTCTCTGACCATCCATAACATCCCTAAAACATATTATTAGAGTAATGGCTATAACATCTTTCTCAGTGGAGACATCCACCAGTGGCCTCATGCCTTCAGATTTCTTATTTGGAAGTTGTCTAATGCTTGAAATAGGATACAATTCTCTTGCTTTTAGGAGCAACCTTGTTCTTCTAATGGCAAATGTACAGCAGAATGTTAGCTGCTAAACACTTAGGGTAGGATTCAGTTCCCAAAACATGGGTTTCTTAAACCATTTTAGGTGCCTCAACTATCTGCATGGGGATGGAAAATATGACACAAGGACCTTCAGCAGATTCTTGATTTTCTGGACCAAAAGCTGGTGGCCAGATGAGAAACTGCAGAGCAGCTCAAATTGTAGCAACACCTATATTCAGACAACTGTATCCCTCCTCTAATGTCTGATCCCTGCTTCTGAATCCATGGAAATTGATAAATGTCAGTCCTTCATATACTCCCAATCTGACATGCCATCAGCAACACACTTCTGTTACAATCTCTTTCCCTCTGCTATTTTTAGAGATAGTGGTTCCTCAGACAGATGGGAAGCCTCTTGCTCTGGCCAAGACTGTTTTGGAAAATATTCTGTGACTGCAACCAGTTGGGTCATAAAGTTGTTTGAATAGTAAGCTCTCTGGAGGACTTCTCAATAAATTATCTCAAGTTTTTGGCTTTTACTGGGCTAATGTTTACATATTCCACTTGAAAACAGCAGCCAAGCTGACCAAAAGGAAGGCTAATACTCTTCCAGATATAGCTGGGAAAATTCTGTTCTTAAGCACCGGTTTTATCATCTATCCACAGTTTATGAAAGACAGTATCTATATTGGATAGTTTATCTTTTTACTAAGATCTTTTTCCTGTATGTCAAAAGGAGCCTGATTTAACTGTGCCGTCCTTCTGGACATCTATCTTTGTGCTTCCAGCTGAAATGTCAGCGTATTGGGATCAGAAATAGGGTTATGTCCTTTATTTCTGGACTTCCAGATGCAAACCATTGCTTTTTTTTCCCCCACCTAATAGAAATAAATTTAATTTAGAAACTACATCAAGATGGCAGAACTTGAAGTGAAACAATTTTCTGTATTGAACACATTCTCAGAACAGTTGACATTACAAATTTGCTAGTTCTTGAAAATTAGGTATACTGCTGTGAATGAGCAATTAGATATAATTGGATAGCAAATTAATGAACTGAAGAGCTTAAAAGTAATGAAGAAAAAATATGGCCCAAATGAATTTCAGTAAAACAGACAGATGACAAAAAGAGGTATGCAATACTTAGTCTTTTGCAAATATTTTAAAACACAATAACAAATTTTTAGTTCCTATAGAATGTTATTTTATCTATTTAGTAGGAAACACTTATGATTTTTGAGTTACTACTGTATTCTTTGCAGGCATTTCAGCTGAAAGTAATAGTCTGCTCTATCTCTTTGTGTGACTTGCATGAAAAATGCAGGATATTTCTTGCAAATGCCCGAGCACGCATTGTCTCTGTGTGTGGCTGTGCACATGCATGTGCTCACATGCACATGCAATCGCTTAGATTTCAGTGTTTTGTCTCTTCCAGCCCCCATACATGTGCTCTAAGTTCTACCTTCCTCGGTAATGTCTACATTGCTCTAACATAATTACTATGCATCTATTGCTATTTCGCTTGGTGAAGATTGCTCATATGTGCTGCATACTAATTCAGGAAGCGTTTGCCATTGGTGGTGAACCAGTAATCTATTTCAACATTTTTCCCTCTCACTGTAAATGCAAAAATGTTTTACTAATGTTTTCTGCTAGATAAGGAAGTATTTTTTCATATAAATTTCTCTTTCGTTTTTCTTTTTTTTTTTTCTGCATTATTTCAAATGCCAGTAGATAGAGCAATAATGCCCTGAGATGCTGCAAAATTTCCAGGAAGATTATTGTTGTACCTTTCGCAATAGAATGTTTATTAATAGAAAATCAAAAATAAATAGTACACAATGCTGAGATACAGGGAGATGTACAGCATCCAAAATCAATGCATACAGATATAGGTTATGAGGCTGATACAAGTCAGAACTGCCTTTTCAGTTGACTGAACAGTACCAATACTCTAATCAACTACCAAATTGACAATAGTATTTGGAAGTGCAGAATAAACATGATACCCAGAAGGGACATTCATGTACATTCACGTACACATATTCATGTTCATACATGAGTAGAGCAGGATATATTTTTTTATTTTCATACTCCCTGGGTATCCTTCCACTGAGTTACATTTTATTGTCCTCCTCACAGGAGCGGTTGGTGTTTCTCGTTTACTTCACCTCTATGTCTCCTTTCCAGATAGTAATTTATGTACCTCCGTGCAGTTGGTTACTAGAGCCATGGTTGCCGCTACTCCTGGACATGCTGCAAAGATGAACAAGGGAGAAAATAAATTCATTTTGCACAATATCTCCCCTATGTTAACTAGCAGCACTTTAGAGGTCTCACACTTTATTTGGAAAGAAGCTTATCGGTTTTGCATACACGACAGAGGAAGTCCTCTTATCTTACCTCTTTATACTCATATGTCTTCCTTTATTTTAGAGTTTCATTGATCAACCTGTAAACTGACTTTTATGTCATTCTTCCATTGGATAGAAGCTTTGTGAGCTGTTTTCACTTTAGCTAAATGAGGGAGAAATGTTAGCTTGAATAAAGGCTTTTAAAAAGTGGATTAATATTTTGTGCCATATGGATGCATAAAGTGATTCACTAAATAAAGGTGCGTATCTTCAAGCATTAGGCATTCTCATCAGTACCTGAACATCAAAATTGCAATGTAGCTGACATGTTTATGCTTTCAGGATTGTAGACTAGTTAGAAAGGTCCAAAGCTATTTTAATTTGACAGCACACTGTCATGTCCCACTCAGGAAAGAGGAGGGGTAAGTGACTCAGATTCGCAAATCTCCAGCAGCGCAGGCTAAGGTGAGACAAATCTCAAGGTCCTTATACAAACATTTATTAGATTAGTAACCAGATCTTAACTAGGTCCATGATAATTGGTTAGGTATATAACAAATTATGGCAAGAGGTAAGGTATGCATGGCATTACTTAGCAACAGGTATACAACAAATCATGGTAAACTACTTAATAACAGATATGCAATAAATTATAGCAAGTGTTACGGTATGCCTTGTGTTACTTCTTTGAAAGTAAAGAGAAAAGAGGAAAGGAAAAGAAAAGAAAGAGATAGAGAAGGAGAAGCAGAACAAGAGGAGGAAAGGGATTGTTCCTGGTTGCAGTGTTAAGCCCTTCTCTGTGTAAAATGTCTTCAGAGCCTCTTCAGTGAAAAATCTTCCCAGGCAAAAATCTTCTTTTCTTCAGGGAAAGTCTTCCCCCTTTTATGTTTGCCCACTCTTAGGGGCAGTTTCATCTCAGATTTCTTTCCTCCCCAGATAACGTTCAGCCTTATTTGGGTGGGGAGACGAGAGCTATAGTCATTTATGTTTAGCATGATCTCGATAATCTTCATTAGCATACGCAGGGGTGTGAACTTTAATATGCATTTGCAGGTAATGAGGCAAAGGTCACCACTGAGTATAACGTCGCTCCAAAGAAACAGCTCGTCCTTCATGGGAGAAAAAACAGGCCTATTCTGGGTCTGTAAGACTTGTCTTCCAGGCGCCAGTATTCTCTCTCCCATGAATCACACAAGAGATAACCAGGTGTTGGCCTCATCAGTTCCTTGAGCAGAAGACCTGGTACTGTGAATGTTTGAGACATTAAAAATCTCTTCATGCTGCCTTGTTTAGGAGAAATTACGAGTCATCTCTTACACCACCCCGTGGCTCAAACAATCGAAGAGGAAATTACAGGTTGTCTCTTACACACACTCATTCATATCACCCCTTAACGGTAAACACAACTGGTAAACATGGAATTTAAATCAGTTAAAGGGAATAACATGAAGGTAATAAAAGCAATACATGTTACACAGGTGGGGCCCAGTTTCTGGATGGATATTTCAAAAAAAAAGAAGCCACTAATTTAGGTTGAAGACAAATGCTCTCAACTTTGCATCTTTTGGCAGATAAGGGCTCATCAGAATGTGGTCTGTAGGGAAGATGCACAAAGGTGTCAGGCAAAGACTTCTATTCCCCACAGGCAAATATTCTCTTAAAATCTCATCTGTCTCCACCATGGGAGCGTGTCAGGTTCTAGAAGGTTTCCCCAAGCTACATAAAATGAATTTTCCTCTGTCATTATAGTATGACATTCCAGTGGGTGAGATCTTCAGGAGATTTTAAATATAAGAATGAAAAGTTTAAGGCTGATAGAGCAAGTGACTCTTTGGACATTTAGGTACTGACAGTACTAGCCTACCACTTGGTACCCTTGAAAGCAGAATTATTACATGAATGAACACTGATGTTTGCAACTGATAAATAAAGCTTCTCACCATATGTGAAAACAGTTTGACTCTATTACAGAGTTCTGCCAGAAAGGTCATTGTGCAAGATAAATTGTTGTTAAATTTTGCAAGTGTGCCTAGCTGTATGGCAAGAATATTTTCCATTTATGTACCATAAATGATTCTCATTCAGTATTTCTTTAAAAGACGGCAACAACAAATCCCCTTTGGGAGAATTTTCTAAAATATAATCATAAGGTATAAGTAACATAAGATTTATATAGGGACATATAGGAAAGGCTTAGCATAGCATTCCAGAATTATGAATTCTGGGGCTATGTCTAGAGCAGAAAGTTTACAGCTCTGCTAATTTGGAAAACAAAATAAATCAAAAAATCCCTATGCCTGTGGATTACATAATTGTTCTTCGAATAGGGAAGAATCATTAGGATTTCAAAAGTCTAACTATTTTTTTCTTGAGGGAAAAGTGGTTACATGATGCAAGATGCTCTTTCATAATCTATTATTCATTGGAACATATTTGTAGTTCCTACTATTGCCCTTAGATATTGAAACTGAATTAATATTCATTGGAAATATTTTGCATTTTTTGTTAAGTTCTGGGCAGCATAGCAATAATGATGCACATACTGCTTTGCAGTGCCTTCTGAACAGCCCACCTTAGGTTATTCTGGGTTCATGTCCATTTTTCACTGTTGCACTTGGGCAAAACATTTAAACTTTAGTCTAAAAAGTAAACAACTTAGGGGCAGTTAAATGTTTAAATGCTTTCCATCACAAATTTAAACTGCCCAAACGTATTTCACTAATTTGGGGGTATTTCACTAATGAAAGTACTTAAAATTACTTTGGGCAGCATTGCTCTGTCAAAGCACAGCTCATTAGTGAGGTGAGAGGAGGCTTTTTGCTGCAAAACTGAGAGGAGGATGTGGCCTTTTCTTGGTTATTTTTAAGGTAGACAGCCTGTTAATCTCTCTGAGTGTTCTGGTACTGGGTAACTCTAGCAACAGGATTGTCACCTCTAATTCTTCATCCAGCTAACCAGCAATTTACACCAAAAGTCAGAGGAGATTGATTTCAAAAGAGGACTCAAATTGGCACAATATATTGTCTCCTTTCTGTGACTCATCTGGATTCTAAAATATTTAAATCATGTTTCTAAAATGGTGATGGAATTCACATTATCAACGTAGCTAAAATCTGAGGGCGGGGGGGGGGGGAAATGTTCTCTGTAGATGTGACAAGTTATCCCGTCATTGGGATGTTTTTCTTTGATTTCCTGCAGAAATGACATTTTGGGGATATCCGTTATGCATGTGTATGTGTGTTTGTAGGCATTACTTGTATATTTCTGAATCTGCTTAGGTACTGTTTCTGAGTCTCCAAAAGCATGGACAAATTCAATTAATTTGATGGACAGGAAGTGTCATAAATTCATGTATGTAGCTGACAAAGAAATGGAGAAAAAGACAAGAAGCACTCTAAGTTTAATGAAAAAGATTATATACACGTATGTATATGAAATGTATATAAAGGTCAATTCATACAGATGCCAGTAGTATCATGCATCAATACGGAATGCGTGAATGACCCAATTTCAGCAGGATTGAAGCAAATTAGATCTTTCTGTAGAAGTCCTAATCATCCTCTGCAGTCAATGGAAAAGACAAGCTTCTCCCAGGAGCAATTCAGATTGGAGGAACTTGAGTTGCTGCGGAGCAAAGTCTGTCTTTCTGCTGTGGCTAAATATGCAGTCAGGGACAACTAAACTCCTAAGCATTCAGGTTTAAATGCGTCTGGTTCAGTAGCATTAATTCAGAGTCACTATTTGAATTCCCAGAAAAATATCTTCTTTCAACAAAAAATATAAATCAACATTATTTTGATTGTTCAATAGAAATATTGTTCTAGACTAGAAAGTAATTTCGTTTATTACAATAAGTTGACACTAGTAAATTGAAAAAGATCAAAACAAAGAGGTGATTAAGATTGCATGTACTAAGCATCCTTTTAAAAATGTAGGAGAAAGAAAACTTATTAGATCCTATTAGATGATCTCTAACTGCTTATAGAAATTGTCTTGAATGTTACTACTTAACTGATGGAAGTGAATGTTTTCATCATTACCTGCTATGTGTTAAAGTAGCCTCTGCTTAAAATGGGAAATTTCGCTGTTGTCCCAAGATACAGAGGAAGTGTTTGGTGTCTGTTGCATAATGGATTGGAAGATATTTCAGAGTCAGTGAAGAGCTGGTAAAATATGAATAAAGGATCCTTTAAAAATATTCTGCCTCAGCCAGACATTGGACTTTACAGGAGTAAGATAGAAAAACAGATTGACTTTCTTTGCTTCCACAAATCCATCAAACTGTCAACCTATCAGACTACTACATTTCTTTTCCTTCAGCCCCAAATGGAAATTCAGGTAGGTGGTTTCTTTATTACAGTGGTATCTACAGATGTCATTGGTGCATTAGAATAGGTTGCCTTTGACTTTCTGATTTAGTTTCACCATCCATCTTCGTGTTCCATGGAATCACACTGAAGAAGGACATTTGTGGGTGACTGGTGAAATGAATTTAAGGATATATTGTGAACTGAAACACTGTCATGAACACAGTAAGTTTTGCACTAGTGATGCAGAAGATGATCTAAATATGTGCTTAAGTCATTTAAGCATTTTGTTAAACCATTGTGCACAATTCCAAAGAGAGATTTTTGCATGTTATTTCCTTCATGGTGGTACATGGTTCTATTTTTCAAATGTTGAGTACAGAATTTTCTCTATTGCAGAGATGATTCCCACCATATCAAGTGCACTAGTGTTATGCACTTTACCATTCTCCACCTCTGCCACTCCCCACCCCATCCTGGACCCAGGCACTCATACATTGTCAGTCCTCTGCTAAGAAAGTTTGAATAGCTCAGAAAAATGACAATCTTTCTCTGAATAATATTGGGATTAAGCTGAAAATTAAGAAGAAGGAATATACCTCTTTCTGGTTTGCTTTTTGTTTGTTTGTTTGTTTTCCCCTCTTCTCTTATGAACAGAGTTCTGACTGTAGAAGTCTAATGCTACATGTTCAGATGGATCTTTCCAAGAAAAATGCAAATATGAAAGAACAAAACTTTTCTTCCTAGTAACACTATTTTACCAGAAGGCTCATCTGAGCTCATCAGAAACCTTGATTACCTTTCCAGATGTATGTGATTTTCCCCGGCAAAGTTATGGGATTGCTAAAATCACCTACAAGCCTATTGTGTATGATGCACAAAGGGATGAATTAACCTGTAGGCTGGACCAAGACCAGGTCACTAGCACATATGGGGTGATGATAACCAGCTGTCAAGAAAGAAAAAGGATTTTCTCTCAGATCCTTTTACTTTACTTTTTTTTAAAAAAAATAATTTTATTTCATTCCATCACATTTTATGAAATGTTTACGTGGGTCCTTAGCAAACTTCAGACAGCTTTCGGTAATTTGCACCTATAAGGCAACACACAGCTATATCGCTTGTGTCTAAAGAATCGAATCTTTTGTAACTCACATCTGCTAGCTAGAAGATGCAAAAGATACAAATGTAAAAGCGCTCTAAATTACTGACACATAAATTTCCCCCCCCTGTTTCTTGGTAGGTAACATCAACTGTAACTCTTGCAGACAAGAGCAATTCGGTGTAAACAATAAGATGGGAAGTCAGCTTAATATCACCTCTAAATTAGGTCTTTATTGGTGAGTTTAATCAAGTTGGAGGGAGTCTAAACAGTTATAACCTGTATAGTAAGTGTCATGTAAAAAGTATGTAAATATGTCAATTTGTATTTTTCAGTAGTTTCACTTAGAATTTTTTGGGTTCATTTATAATTCTATCTATGAATTTAGTCACTACTGTTAACACACTAGTTTTCATTTCATGCTTGAAATTTTGCTTGTTTATAACAATTGATGCTATCAGAAGCAGGGTAATTTTTCTTGTTCTTTTTCTACAGAACAAAATGAGGGATCAGTTCTGGGGAAAGCAATGCGAGTTTTAATTTCAGAATAGCCATAAAGGGATAGCGGTGCAGATTTGCATGTATATCAGTATGGTAATTTGTCACAATGCTTCTGAATCAATCTTTCATTTAGTGGGGATTATATATCTGGTTAGAAAACATGAGTTCCTAACCCTTTCTCTTCTGATAAGAGATTCTAGAGTAATGGGGTCGCTCTGATTGCACTACAAATTAGGATCAGTGTGGCGTGTTAGCAAATTCCTTAGTTTGAATAATAGCCTTCACTTGTCAACAAATTGCTGAATCCAACTGGCATACAATATTTTTTTAATGAGCTGCTTCTTCATGCTGGAGTGTTATACATGTTCATTTCTTCAGAACCCCCTGAAAACCATCTTAAAAAAGATTTAGCTCATTCTTTCCTTCTGCAATGTAGAGCTATGCAGTGTTTATGGGTCTGTCTCCACCGAGTTCAACAATGTTTTTACTCTTTGGCATAAATAAACAAAAATTTATTTTGCTTACCAGCATTTTCATTTAAAACATTAAAGTGGCCAAATTAACAAAATGTGGTTCAACTGAGTAGTCAAATGCTGACAAAAGTTCAATAGTTAAGTCTTCTGGGATGTTAGCTCTAATGTTTTGTGTCATTAGGTCTCAAAATATTTTAAAAAGAATAATGCTGAGATCTAATGGCACAAAAACTGTACATAATTACAAAATAGCTCTTAAGTCTAATTCTTAAACTGTAGTAGTTGATTCTACAGTGAGATTTATTCCATAATCATGGAAGCCAATGGCATTTACAACTAGAATAAATTAAAGTAAATGAAGAGGAAAATTGTATTCTGTGTAACATTTAGTTCATTATAGGCTTAAACAACTATGCCAATCCATGTTCATCAATATAAGTTATGATGCTCACAGACATAATTAAATAAAAATGTTATCACCAAGAAACAGTTCATGTTACGCAAGCATAGAAATTGTTACTTTGTAAGAGATTTACTTTTTTTTAAGGTTTTATTGGCAATGCTCAAGGATATGAGTAGTAGAAGATACCATAGAATTTTTTTTGTGTTTTGTTTGTTTGGGTTTTTTTCACTTGATGTCATAATATATAAAATTATGGCCTTTTCTGCACTGTCTGCTGCTGGGTCTTACTCCCTACTGTGTTGATGCTAGATTCTATACCTCATTAAGTGCCGCTGTGGCTCTTTATTTGTTCGGTTAGGGTCTCACTGGAGTTCATTAAACCACATTAGACATAACGGATATTCCTGAGGGAACTGCAGCATAAGATGTACAAAAGCCTAAAAGAGAATTCTGGAATTTTGTATGGTACATACAAACAAGGAAGTCCGTAAGGTGTGGGGCAAACTCTGCATCAGGTTGTCTATATATGAGGTTGTTGTATTATCTTCCCAGGATCCTGAAACAAGCAAACTATGAAGGCTTAAAAAACTTCTTCTGAGATACCATAAATGTTCCATTGAATTTTTTATTTACTGCAATTTTCAGATATAAAGATGGAACTATAAATAGCTTTTCAATGTCTGCATATACTATCAAGTGGAATGAGGCTCAAATAAAATAAACAAACAACTTAAAATAAATATTTAGATAAGAAATGGGATCAGATTCTTTTCTAGTAGTCCTAGTAGTATTGAGTATATGAAGCATATTCTGAGGTTCTGGTAAAATACAGAAAAAAAGGGTTTAGTTTGGTGGTGTCAACATCTTTCTGTGGACTGGAACAACAAGGAATAATTATTTATACCAACGCCATTTTCAAAAGAAAGGAATAGTGAATGACAATAATCAACTGTCTACTTACCTGAATCTTAAAATATTGTCCAGTCAGGTGGTTTAATCATGCTTGTGGGAGAGATGACCTCAAAAGATCCTCAGGTAGAGACAAGAACTGAAGTACAGTTCTATTAATCCTTGAGGAATAGCCCTAGACACTGTGCTTCTGAGTAAAAGGAAAATTACGCATATAGCTTTTTGGTCACACTAATGATTTCTTTCATTTATTTCTTTTACCAGTAGCCAGTATGATATTTTTGTTTCAAGTCAAAATGACTTGCTTTGCGTTGAAATAAAAAGTCTTTCTTTTGCAATTATTTACTTTGAAAAAGAAAAAAGCACAGCAATATGAAATTTTGGTTAATTTTAACATAGGGTCCTCCTATGTTTATTAAAAAAAAAAAAAGTTTTCCTTTCTATTTTTTGTTTGTTGATGAATTACAGGAAAAAAAAAAACAGTTATCCCTCAATTCCTAGAGATTCCATGAAGGATATCTCATGACTGGCTTTACAGGGAACAGAAGAATTCATAGCAGTGCAGTATAGCACCAAAGACTTCATCAGCTTGTTAGTGCTGACGACAAATAACAAAACCTCTTTTGACACAGGCAGGTTGTCCTAAAGAAAGCACTGCATGACACAGAGAGCCATGCCACATATTTCACCAACTATTTCACAAACCAGAATGGTACGAGGGAATCATACCCATGTCCAGTCTCAAGCCTACAGAAGGTTACAAAGATTTTCCGAGGTAAAGATTTTATGTATTTTCCTTCAAATTTCTGCAGGATCTGACTCCCAGTTCTGATTTAATCTCTCTTTAGGTATAATCAGCTTATAGGGTGGGATGCAGTAATACAGTTTTTGATTGATATTTTGCTACTTACACAGCTCTTAAAAAGCAATCATTCTAATAGAGAGATATACCAAATAGTAATAACAATAAAACCAGAGATTAAACAGGGCACCAAATCTAATAGCACTAATAAGAAAAAAGTTAGAAAAATGTATTAATGATTATATAATGACTTAACTCCCCTTTCTTCACTGATCTTAAAAACGCATAATTACTTCATTTTCTGTGTGACTACTTTAATAGTGTTTTCAGGTAAATACTTTGTACACAGATACATACACGAAAACTTGCTATCAACAGTACCCACCATCCTGACTTTGCTGTTTTGATTGTTAAAAAGTAATGGTCTTAAAAAATAGGTAATTTAATGAATTTATTCCAAGTAAATATAGATTCAGTCTTAAAAGTACAAACAGAAGGAAATGAACCTCAAAATACAACCTCATTCCACTTTCTTTGCAGCACAAAAGTGAGGGATATTCAATGAAACTGAGAGTTAGTAATTTTTTTAAACCATAATTAATGTGAGGAACACACTGCAAAAAGAATTTGGCACTAAAATGAATAATGACATCATATGCACTTGCATTGGGATAAACATATATGGAGAAAACTTCATACCCCAGGACACAAAACAACTACTAACAAAAGGAATTTTGAATAAATTTCCCCTTTTGGCAGATCAATATAACTAATGAAACTCACACAACTATACCCTGAAGTCAGCAAAACTGATGCCTATCCACATTAGCTGCAACATGGAGGCATTGTTGAAATATACAAAAAAAAAAGAAAAAAATATATTTATTGAATACAACGACTAGAGAAGAATCATACTACTACAAGAAAGTAATTGACAAAATGAAACCATGCATGATAAGAGAGTTAATAGACCCCAAGTTCAAACATGGACAAAATAAATTTGGGCCCTGGGGGAATCTTTGTACACTGGATACTCACATCAAAGAAATTAATAGAAATACACTTAGATGAGGTCTAACTCACCATCAGTTTCATTGATTTTTCTCAAGACACGTGCTTGCTCAGGCATACAATGTGGTCCACACTTATCATCAGCCTGCTAAGTGAACACCAGCTAGTATGCATCTATGAGGACATCATCTATCACGATGTTCAGGAGACACATATTTCCAAATTGCACTGAGTTTGTCTCTAAATTTGAATTTAGGCATGAATTTACTGAAAATACAAAAATAGACCACATGGCTGGTTTATATTAGTAGTGGTGGAGAAACTTCTTACGGGTTTGGGGTTTTTTTTCCTATTTGTTTTTTTGTTGGGGTTTAACAACCAAATTGTTTCAGGATAAGTAACACTGGCATAGTCTTATTCCCTAGTTATGGCAGAGGATGAAACTAAGTCTGAACTTTATTTCTTTGTCCCATTCATTTGATATGGGTTTCCGATTAATACAGTTTCTACATCTTTTTATTAGTGGCAACTGGTTGAGCACTATGGTATAAATCAACATGATAGCATTTAACTAAGTATTTAATTTTTAAACTTGCCTGCATAAGATAAATAAATATGCTTTTTAAGCAATGGTGATTGCTTAACTCTTTCGTATCTGATTTCTTAATGAAGAGATCACTGAAGTAATAAATAGATTTAAGACAATATTTATTCTTTTTCTATAAAATATGCGGCATAGCCTAGAGAATTTCAGATAACTCATGAAGAGTCTTTCATCTATCCAGTGATTTTAAAAATTGCACATCTCAAAAATAAATGTTTTCTGGTATTCACTTCATTTGCTCTGTTCTTACAGATTTGAACAGAATAATTAAATCCCAGAGGATATAACTGAACTTTAGCTAACTGCAGTTGCATTACACTGTGAGAATTGAAACAGGCAAGTTTTTACTTTCATGAGTCTCATTTCATTGTTATTAGAACTGAAGGTAGAATACTCTGATGATAATTAATCAAGGATGGCTTTAATTCAAAATACTGAGCAAAGCTAAACTTGTTAGCTTTAGAGGAGCAGCAATGAGAAAACTATCTCACTGAGGGATACAGAAGCTTCTAACCTGTGTAATGTAAGAGCTAGATGTCAAAGAGATGAGAATCACAGAAGTTCTTAACTCAGAAATGTAGCTGGTGCATGAAAAATGCCTTAGAACAACCCTGCCAAAACCAGAAGTTCGGATATCTATACCTAAGCAGTGAGCAAGAGCCAATTTTTTGATGTTATAACTACTCACTTAAAAAAAAAATCCCCCCAAAACAAAAACAGGGATAGTAGTTTAAACTCTATATAAGAAAAAAGTTTCCTTGAATAGTTTAAGATGTTGGAGTTGTACATTCTCAAAACAAAATTAGGCATGACTACTAAACATAAGGAACAAGCTGAAGAGTTCTCTTGACTGGAACTCATACAAAATTTTTTAAAGCCCATGACTGAGAAGCAGATAAATAAATGTTAATTATATAAAGCACAAACAACACAAAATCTATCCATTCAGACACGTCTGCCTTTGAATTATAAAGGCTCCGCTTCTTAATTGCAGACAGGAAAGACCTGTATGCCATAGATTTATTGTGAGGGTTGCATCCAGAGGGCATCTCGTGGTAACAGGGTCTCGCTTCTCATGAGCCCTGAGCCAGTGATCCAGTGCATTTTAATTTGACTTAGCTTAGAGTCACGTGTTGGGATTATACTAAAAATAACAGAAGCAATAAGTTTTGCTTGCATTCATTGACAGGTTTACAGTTTTATATGTATATAAAAAAAAAAGTAGTATACTTAATAAGCATTCTATAGAAAGCTGTTATAAAATCAGTAGTTGGCGACAAAAATATGATATTGAACTTTGTGTTGTAATTGGAAAGAGATGAAATTTATCAGAGTATAAACATCTTAAATAATGTTTAGTCTTTATTCTTCCATTAAAGCTTGCAATCTAAGCACACTTTTTTTTACACTTTCACGTTAATCATGTGAGGTATTTATAAACTATTTGGAAAAAAAATTACATTCATAATAAAAATCGCACAATCTCATTTTATTGAAAAATGAGATCATTTTCCAGAAACCTGTAAAAAACAATGTAAATCTAAAGCTAAAAGGGCTAAAATTTTGATTGAGTTCAAGACTTTTATGTCATATGTTAATTACAGTAATTAACATATCCAGTAATTAACATATTTAGTTAACATAATTAAAGTAATTAACATACAAAATAAAAGTTTATTAAAAGAATAAAAACAGTAAAACATTGCTAAGATTTTGAATAAATACAATTTTCATTATGCAAAAGGTGGATTTGGGTAACATTTCATCTACTGAATTCTATTTTTAGAGTTTCATTTAGTATCCCTCAAAACACCACCTTGAATCATTTCAAAAATTGAAATACCACATATTTTGGAGGAGATCATAATTTTTTTGTTTATGATTTTTGTTTAAATAATATATTTTTCATACTTTTCTAAACTACCTCCACTGAATTTATTTGAAATTGAACCTAACATATTGATTTCCTATTAGTATAGCAGTGCTTTAAATTTACATACTTTGCAATTACACCTGCCAAAATATTCTCAAAGTGCACTAACAACAACAACAAAAAAATAAAGTTTAGGAACCAAGAGAAAATAAGAATCGTACAAAATGTTCAGAGTAAACATTTTCATCATGGCTTCACTGTCATTTTGAAGCTTTCAATGTTGGAACCTTACTGAGATCCTCAAGAAAACAAAATAATTTGTAAATGAAACTAAAGCTGTGCTATGTGCACACATGCTAAAAGGTTATTGTGATCCTCTAATCTAATCTCTTGCACAAAAAGGGCTAAAAGATTTCAGCCTATTAAACCCATAACCTCTATTTGAAACTTTTTTTCAGAAATGTATCCAATCTTGATACAAATACTTAAAGTGATGCAAAGTCCAATGAGTGTCTCCCTCAGTAGCTCCAGAGTCATTATGATTTAAAAAAAAACCCAAAAAATAAACCAAAAAAACCCCAAATCACTATGCCTTATTTTTATTCTTAGTTGACCTGCGTAAAACTTCCCTTCAATTTCTCTCGCTATATCATTTACCGCCTATTTGAAGAGCAGTGTCAGAAATCTCTTTTCGGTGTGCATGCTGACAATACTGGCTGCCCCTTACTCTTCTATAGGGTAAATTACACAGGCTGAACGTAGTGTTACATAAATTAGTTTATGATATGATGTATTTTCCAGGACCCAGATCACGTTAATAACTCTTTTCTGAATTCATTCCAGCTTTTCGAAATCACAAAACAGCTCCATTATTAAACTTCTAAACACTTTTAACACCACCTCTGTGCTCATGAGTAATGCTCTGCGTATATATACACATATATAGCAACACTTCCAACATCTGCCTCCTGGGAGCATCACCAAAGGCTGCAGAGCCTTATGGGATCAAAAAGACGCACCTTCCCGCCCCTCCCCTCCCCTTGGATACTTTTTGTTTTCCTGAATATATTTTTTTTCTTACAATAAATATCATGTTATATATGCTCATTCACAGAAAACAAAGTATCAGTTTTTCAGTACGTCTCTTTTTTTTTTTTTTACTACTGTATGTCACAGCAGTGTCTGCTTTCAGTATTTGGAGAAAATAGTTTAATCTTTGAATAAATCCTATGAAATATTACTTAAAAAATGAAAGTAATATCCAACTTAACATATTGCAATCTGTTTCACATGTTGGTAAAGACCCTACAAAATTGTAAGAACTATTCTTTTGTGTGACCAAGTCATGAGTTTTCCTCAACAAGCATCAGTTGTTTTTATATTTTTTTTAACAGTGATGTTGTGGATTTCAGTTACTAACTTTACCCAGTTCTCTTTGCTGCAGATTGTAATACGTTTTGGCTTACTCACAACGTCTTTGAGCTGGAATGTTTTTTTCACTTCTCCTGTTTCTGTAGTTTGAGATTTCTTGTGTAATGTTCAGCTGTCTGTTTTGTAACTGAATGTAATAGGTGTGGATGCCTAAATATTTAAAATTCTGCAATGTAGGTGGTCATCAGATATTGGTCTAATTCTTTTTAAGAAACTGTCATACAATAGACTAAGAGGATCCAGTACCCTTATCTCCCCGTTCTTATGATATGATGCATTTCATTCTGACAATGATGGCTCAAATCCCTTTAAAAATATTAATTCAAAAGGATTCTAGTGGAACTAGTGCAGTATAAGCAATACATTATTTCAATATGATGATATTAAGACTACAGTTCTTCAGGGTTCATGTAGATTTAATGCTGAATTTCTGTGTCTTGGTTGTAACGATGATAATGTCTGGATTTCCTCAATTCGTTTTGTACAGATGACTTTAAAAGTCCCAAAGTAGATGAGATACTATTTAAAATAATATAGTGTGCTTCCTTTAAATTTCAGCATACTAAACTAATGAGAAAACTCTATTTGGAAGTGTGAGGGGAGATGTCACTCAGCCGTGGAGACTGCAATTCCCTCCCTGTTCGTGATTATCTCTCTGTAATTTGCTGTCTTGAACTGAGACGGTGTTGGATTTCAAGTTCAAGGTAAACTTTATGTTCATGGCAATGATAAACCAAGGGGTGGGGAGTGCCACCATTAGCTTAGCAATGAGCTCCTTCTTATTCTACCCTTTCACCCGTGGCCTAACTTTATTTTCTTTTCTTGTCCTTTGTCTATAAAACTGGTACTTCCCTCGCAGGTGAGTCTCTTTTCTGCATCTCATTGTCTTACCTAGACACTCATTATTTCTTCATTCATCAGGTTGCTTTCATTTTCACTCCTGATTTCAACACTCACAAAATATTTGGGGAGGGCAGGAGGATTACTAGCAAGGAAATTGTACAACTCGTTAAAGCACAGAGACACATCAGTAAGTGCAGACAGAGAGCAGCTTCAGGATCCAGGGAGCATATGCAAAATGGACATCGAACCGAGCTCATCCGTTCGGATGAGAAGTGTATAAGCCTATCAAGGACTGTATCAATGTGTCAAAACCTCTGTGTTTTTTCAAAACTCTGTCACCTCTTACAGCTGGCTTCTTTCTAACAGTGGTGGTCTTCCAATTCAAGACACATATTTCTTCCTGTTTCTGCCGTACATGCTCATACAAACAGAACATCATGATGCTCACAGCCTTGAGGCTGTCTGAAAAACCTACAAGCTCTTTAAATTCCTCCTCAGGACCTAAATCTTGTCATTCCTACAGGAAACAAATTTCTTAATATCTAACTACATTTGAAACGAAATGCAACTGAATCAGCTGAAATGTGGAAAAAGTTATTCCAAGGCACAATGTACACATTGTAGATACATAAGAGCAAGATCACTAAAGGACATGCTGACCCTTCTGTACTTGGCCTAACCTGTACTATAGCTCCATGATCAGGTGAACTTTACTTGTTTCAGGGTTCCACCACTGAAAATTTAAGTACTTCTAATCAGCGAAAGAATCTGTTTCTCTGGTCTCTACGTACCAGCTGGCTCATGCAAGTGTAGTGTATGTGTAACCTTACCAAAATAGGATCTGCAGTAGCTTCATTTTAAACATAAGTAAATCTGCTTCTTGAAGTCTTTCAATATAGAAGAAGATAAGAAATTCTTATTTGAAGGCTTATGGCTAATTGCTTACTATTTCCTAAAATTGTGTCTCTGGAGTAGGTGAAGCAGGCATCTAAAAATCTGTGAAAAGAACTTTCTGATTTTGGATTGCAATGTCAAATAGTATGGTTTAATAATTTCAAATAAGCCTTTTAGGAACAAATTGCAACCAGGTTGGCATCTTTTAAGCTGAGATAATACTAGCCTTATCCAGAGCATAAAAGCTCTGGTTATTTTTAAAGATTTGTGTTTCAAGGTTTCTGCTTTTCTTGCTATTATATGTATTACATTTGTTCGTCCTTGAGACGATTAACATGAGGGATTCCATTGCAGTGCTAGTTAATACTTGATGACCTCCTGTTGTTTCTCAACAGTATCGATGTCAGAAAAGACATCTGATAAAGAGATGACTACTTCATCTTTTATGAGAAAACTGCTTTATTTGTTATGGAAAATATGGTCTTCATGGAATAACAGAATGGCTGAGGTTGGAAGGGACGTCTGGAGGTAATCTGGTCCAACATCCCTGCTCAAGCAGGACGGCCTACCACCAGTTGCTGAAGACCATGTCCAGACAACTTTTGAATACCTCCGAACATGAAGACCTCTCTGGGTAACCTGTTCAGTGCTTGGTCACCCTCACAGTAAAAAAATGTTTCGTGATGTTCAGATGGATNGAAGGGACGTCTGGAGGTAATCTGGTCCAACATCCCTGCTCAAGCAGGACGGCCTACCACCAGTTGCTGAAGACCATGTCCAGACAACTTTTGAATACCTCCGAACATGAAGACCTCTCTGGGTAACCTGTTCAGTGCTTGGTCACCCTCACAGTAAAAAAATGTTTCGTGATGTTCAGATGGATCCTCCCATGTTTCAGTGTGTGCCCATTGCCTCTTATCCTGTCAGTAGGCACCACTGAAAAGAGCCTGTCTCAGTCCTTTTTTCACCCTCCCTTCAGATATTTGTACACATTGATAAAATCATCCCTGAGCCCCCTCTTCTCCAGACTGAACAGTCTTAGTTCACTCAGCTTTTCCTCATATGAGAGAAGCTCCAGTTCCTTAATCATCTTAGTAGCCCTTAGTTAAACTCTCTCCCGTCTCTCTTGTACCATGGAGCCCAGAACTGGACACTGTACTCCAGGTGTGGCCTCACCAGTGCTGAGTAAAGGGGAAGCATCACCTCCCTTGACCTGCTGTCAATATTCCTCTTAATGCAGCCTGGGATACCATTCAAATTCTTTGCTACAAGGGCACATTGCTAGCTCATGGTCAGCTTGGTCCACCAGGACCCCTTGGTCCTTTTCTGCAAAGCTGCTTTCCCAGAGAGTTGGCTCACAGCATATACTGGTGCATAGGACTGTTCTTCCCTATGTGCAGGATTTTGCACTCCCCCCTGTTGAACTTCATGAGGTTCCTGTCAGCCCATTTCTCCAGCCCGTCAGGGTCCCTCTGGATGAAAGGAAGGAAGGGAAAAATTAGAAGAGAAGGGAGAAAACTGAAGGGCCAAAGCCCAACTAGAACTTAATACGGCTAGTGCTGTAAAATACATTAGCAACCAAAGGAGGGCTAAGGAGAATCTCCATCCTTTAATGGATGCAGGGGGAAGCGTAGTGACAAAGGATGAGGAAAAGGCTGAGGTACTTAATGCTTCCTTTGCCTCAGTCTTTAATAGTAAGACCAGTTGTTCTCCAGGTACCCAGTCCCCTGGGCTGGAAGACAGGAATGGGAAGCAGAATGAAGCCCCCATAATCCAAGGGGACATGGTGAGTGACCTGCTACACTACTTAGACATACACAGGTCTATGAGGCCAGATGGGATCCACTCAAGGGCAATGAGGAAGCTGGCGGAAGTTCTCACCAAGCCACTTTCTATCATTTATCATCAGTCCTGGCTAATCATGGAGGTCCCAGCTGACTCGAAGTTAGCAAACATGATGCCCATCTACAAGAAGAGATAGAAGGAGGATCTGGGAAACTACGGGCCTGTCAGTCTGACCTGGGTGCCAGGGAAGGTTATGGAACAGATCATCTTGTGGCATGTACAGGACAACCAGGTGATTAGGCCCAGTCAGTGTGGGTTTATGAAAGGACAAGTCCTGCTTCATTAACCTTATCTCCTTTGGTGGCAAAGTGAACAGCTTAGAGGATGAGGGAGAATGGTGGTGGATGTTGTTTACCTGGACTTTAGTAAAGTCTTTGGCACCGTTTCCCACAGCATACTCCTGGAGAAACTGACTGCTTGTGGCTTGAAAGGATGCACCCTTTGCTGGATAAAAAACTGAGTCGTTGGCCAGGTCCAAAGAGTTCTGGTGACTGGAGTTAAATCCAGTTGACGGTTGGTTACACGTGGTGTTCCCCAGGGCTCAGTCTTGAGGCCAGTTCTGTGGAACATCTTTATCAATGATCTGGATGAGGGGATCGAGTGCACCCTCAGCAAGTTTGTAGATGACACCAAACGAGCTGGGAGTGTTGATCTGCATGAGGGTAGGAAGGCTCTACAGAGGGACCTGGACAGGCTGGCTGGATGGGCCAAGGCCAACTGTATGAGGTTCAACAAGGCTAAGGGACAGGCCCTGTTCTTGGATCACAACAACCCCATGCAGCACTACAGGCTTGGGGAAGAGTGGCTGGAAAATGGCAAAAAAGGACCTGGGGGTTGTTGGTTGACAGCCAGCTGAATATGAGCCAGCGGTGTGCCCAGGTGGCCAAAAAGGCCTACAGCATTCTGGCTTGTATCAGAAATAGTGTGGCCAGCAGGAGTAGGGAAGTGATTGTCCCCCTGTATGTGGCACTGGTGAGGCCACATCTTGAGTACTGTGTTCAGTTTTGGGGCCCTCACTATAAGAAAGACATTGAGGTGCTGGAGCCTGTCCAAAGAAGGGCAGTGAGGCTGGTGAAGGGTCTTGAGCACAAGTCTTATGAGGAGCAGCTGAGGGAACTGGGCACGTTTATTCTGGAGAAAAGGAGGCTGAGGGGAGGCCTTATTGCTCTCTACAACTACCTGAAAGGAGGTTGTAGTGAGGCGGGTGTCAGTCTCTTCTCCCAACTAACAAGCAACAGAACAAGAGGAAACAGCCTCAAGTTGTGCCAGGGGTGGTTTAGACTGGATATTAGGAAAAATTTCTTCACTGAAAAGGTTATGAAGCATTGGAACAGGCTGCCCAGGGAAGTGGTCGAATCACCATCCCTGAAGGTATTTAAAAGATGTGTAGGTGTGGTGCTTAGGGACACAGTTTAGTGGTGGACTTGGCAGTGCTGTGTTAAGGGTTGGACTTGCTGATCTTAAAGGTCTTTTCCAACCTAAACAATTCTGTGATTCTATCATTCTATGTTCCTACTTTGTGTTGGAAATGCATCAGGGGTTAATGTGAGGCTGTTGAATGTAAAGATAAAATGTTGGGATGTCATGGGATAATGCAATTAAGAGAAGCAGAAAGCCAAATCAGACAAATGCCTCTGAAAGAACTGAAGGTATCATTTTGTAAAGCATCCACAAGGCTATGAAGTACTGGTTTGTCCTTTATTTTAATGAAGAAAAGACAACTGTAAGACTGGAGTACTGAAAGAAGGATTTTTCTATATTTTTTGATTGCAAGCAGCTTTACTGTATTCCTACGTAAATTCTGTCTCTTCCCCAGTTTGTCAGCATCATGTTGATGGTGATATATCTTGAATAGGAGGTTATAAAATAGTGAAGGTTCACTGATACTGTAAAGAATGAGCATGCTTAACTTGACTACCCTGTGTGTTGGCTACATTTAGAAAGCCCCAAATCTTACTACCTTCTTTTATTATCATATCATTTGGCAAATGTATGAAATATTGCTTCCTTTAAGCAGCTCTTTTACCATTACTTCTTTCCAGATAATTTAATGCAAATTAGTATTTGTATTGTGAATTAAAAATTTACATATGCTTTTGCATAGTTTTACTTTGATTCACTATGCATGACATCCTTTTTAACATTTTTGAGTCACTTTGTGTGAGTTTTGTTCTCTTTAGTGTCTCCTACAGCTTGCGAAAGAAAGCATATGCAGTCCAATACCAGCATTGGTATCTTATTTGGATGAAGTTAGTATGTCTATTTTGTTTCTTAAAAGTCAAGCTGAGAGAATCTATGCTTATGCTCTCATAAATCACTAAATTTTTACATGCATTTTGTGATAGCATCGTTAAGAGTCACAGAAGTATTGTTAAAATTGACCATTAGCAGAAGAGCTCAAATAATTTAGTAACTCTGCAGATAAGTTTGGTAAATTCACCATTGACAAAGCTTCTCAGAAAAGACACTTATAGGGGACTGAAATCTGTATATTTGTATTATGTATTAATCAACCCTTGCATAACTATTCACTTTCCCTATTAAAAGCTATTTTTATACTGTATTCTTTACTTTTAGAGTGTAACCAAAAGAGTTAAATTTTCCCTCACTTGTCAAATAGAATTTCTCATTTAATGTAAAAGAGTTAGACCAAAGTTAAAGTTAAAAAGGATTCGGGTGCCAAAGTTATTCTCCAAAGAATCTATTTAACGTTCAAAAGAGCATTGCTCTCTTTCAGGTTCACCTTTTTATTTTGAAAGAATGATCACTAATAATTGACTATTCTTCCAAAACAACAATGTTTTATCAATACAATATAGAGGCTTTTGGTATTACTGGACAATTAGTTCTGGTCTCAGGTTTCTTCCACTTGCTGCAAATTTTTTCATTATATTGCAGTAAACAGTAAGAGTTTTCACTGTTGATCTTCTGCAGGGAACAAGCAGATCAGACAATACTATTTTCTTATATTTAATAGTACCGCAAAAGGTCTGTCATGAAAAAAAGTTAGATCAAATATAGGTTATATGCATGGTGTACTGATAGAAATGGTTGTTTTCACTCTTGCCAGCCCAATATAATGCCTTACAGATACTTCCAAAATAATAAGTCTTGCTGTGGTAATGACATTACACTTTCAGCATCTTAGAATGAGTGAAATATAAGTGGATGGTAACTCTTCCGTTGCTTTTGAAAGGAAAAAGAACCTGTCCATTGAATAGGTGCTTGGTTTCACACCAAATAAATTCAGGTAAAATACCAAGTGTAATACAACTATTTGTTCTTGCCTAAATGAGTACACATAACAAAGTTGGTGAATATTTGTAGGATCAAAGAAGATAAAAGTGTTGGGGAATTTACATATGGATTTAACAGGTGATAGCTGAATTAATTATTTTGTTGTTAATCATCACATGGGTATTTTTCAGCACAAATTCTATGAGTTATCATCACATAGATAAGGGTGATATAGAGGGATAGAGGCAATATACCACTTTTCCTTTTTGCTTTCTCAGAACTAAGAAATACTGAGATTCAACAGGTCAAAAGTCTAAATAAACCTGAATGCTTGGATGCTTAGCTAAACCCAATGGTTAAGCCTAAAATATTTACAATCAAATCAGATTCTGGCTACTTTTCCTATGCATATATGTTAGAAGGAGAAAATCCATGCTTTCCCATGAATAAATCCCTGTGTGGGACACTCTCTTCATGTTCAAACCAGCAAAGCATTTTGTGCTGTGTAGTCACAATGACTTGGTGTGATAGGCATAATCTGCTGCTGCTATGTTAGGTGAAGACTATCTTCATATAAATGAAAAACAAAGCTGAAACTTGCACATCAGAAGTCATAGTGTGACACCTCAACCATTCTGCTATCTCTCCCACTCTGCTAGGTTGTGCAATAGCAGATTCCAATCCTTGGAAGAAGGAACAAAACCCAAATCTGGCAAATACCAGCTAGATTAATAAAGGAATATAATTTTGCATCTCAGATGTTAATTTACTCTTTGAACTGTTCAGAAAGGAGGACACTAACTGCTGTTCTTCCAAAGCCACCTCCTAGCATTATATGACTTGTGCTAAGTATAACTACAAATGGAGGTAGACATCATTTTTAAAACTTGTATTGACTTGAATTATCATTTTAGCATAATATACTAGATAAGTGACTCTTGTATACCAAATAATATGATGGAATTCAAGGAAAGGCCTTGCAGAATCAGGTCGCTTTGTTTGATGGGATCTAATGTGACTTTATACAAAAAAGAAATCCAAAATTAATAGGTGATTCTAAATATGTATGACAGAAATGATATGTGGTATCTTCAATACCACGACTGACTTATTTTTGGACATTTGGAAACATTGACCGTAATTATTGTTTAATTAGGTTTCACTGAACCAAAGCTATAGTGGAAAGGGAACATTAACTTTGTTTGCCGTTCTACTGACAGTCATGAAGCTAGCCATGTCCTCACTTAACTTTGATCTATGTATCTTAATCAACCAGCTAAACAAACTCTGCAGATTATTTTGATATGACAGAAACTATTCATGAAAAAGGTGGGACAAAATTTTAAATATGGAAACCTTATATTGACTTTTATAGACCTTATATTAAAAACCAGCTGACAAGATCCATGAAAATCCATTTTTTTGATACTGTGACAAATACAAAATTCTTCTGACATGCTCTTTTTCATATTTCTGCAATAAGAAACACTTATTATGTATTGTGAAAAAAAGCCTACTTTTCAGTATAATGAAAAAAGGGAGATTGCTTTATTTTTCCATTTAAGCAAGGACTTAAAAGAAAACAGTCCCAAACCAAAGAAAAAGTGGATTTACTGTGTCAGCTTAGTATGAAAGACTGAAGTAAAGAAGGCATTAAGTACCTTAGCCTTTTCCTCATCCTTTGTCACTATGTTTCCCCCTGTGTCCGTTAAAGGATGGAGATTCTCCTTAGCCCTCCTTTGGTTGCTAATGTATTTTACAAGCTTTTTAAATTGTATTTTACGGCAGTAGCCGTATTAAGTTCTAGTTGGGCTTTGGCCCTTCAATTTTCTCCCTGCATAACCTCAAGACATCTGTGCAGTCCTCCTGAGTTGCCTTCCCTTTCTTCCAAAGGTCATAAACTCTCCTTTTTTTCCTGACTTCCAGCCAAAGCTCTCTATTCACCCACACCAGTCTTCTTCCCCGCTGGCTCATCTTTCGGCACATGGGGACGGCCTACTCCTGTGCCTTTAAGATTTCCTTCTTGAAGAATGTCCAGCCTTTCTGAACTCATTTGCCCTTCAGGACTGCCTCCCAAGGGACTCTGTCAACCAGTTTCATAAACAGGCCAAAGTCTGCCCTCTGGAAGTGCAAGTTCTGTTGACCCCCCTCCTTACTTCTTCAAGTATCATACACTCTTATTATTTGGTGATCGCTATGCCCAAGACAGCCTACAACCATCACATTACCCACAAGTTGTTCTCTGTTCACAAACAAAAGGTCCAGCAGGGTGCCTTTCCTAGTTGACTCGCTCACCAGATGTGTCAGGAAGTTGTCTTCCACACACTCCAGGAATCTCCTAGATTGTTTCCTCTCTGTATTGTATTTCCAGCAGACATCTGTTAAGTTGAAGTTCCCCACGAGAACAAGGGCTGGCAATTGCGAGACTTTTCCCAGCTGCGTATAGAGTATTTTGCCTGCCTCTTCATTCTGCTTGGATGGTCTATAACAGACTCCCACCATGATATCTGCCTTGATGGCCTTCCCCTTTATTCTTACGCATAAACACTAACCCTATTGTCACCTTCATTAAGGTCTAGACAATCAAAACACTCCCTAACATACATGGCTATCCCACCATCTCTCCTTCCCTGCCTACCCCTTCTGAAGAGTCTATAGCCATTCAATGCACCACTCCAGTTGTGCAAGTCATCCGACCATGCTGTGATGGCAACTATATCATAGTGTTCTTGGAATGCAGAATTTCACCAAAACTAAGAATAACATCTCCTACAGCAGGAGGTAGACATGACTATAAATGTCCATACTGTGAAGAAACAAACCTGGTATTTATTTTCAGATTGTAGTTAAATCAGCTTAATCAAGATTAGACAAGTTTTTTTTAATTTCCTATATGAGCACTTATAAATGTTACACTGTAAAATCATTTATTTTTTCTCTAAGTATGGTAAAAATTCCTTTACTTTCCACTGAACATAATAGTTTCTAGCAGCTGGTGACAGCTGATCTGTGCATGAGTCATATTGGATAAAAAGCACAACTCATGTTAAGAATGAATTATGGAATTAAGCACACCGTGCTTCTTTAACAGTGAGCTGAATGAGCTTCAAGGTGACTTTTCCAGTCAAAGTTAACTCTAAGCACAGACAGCACAAATGACAGACAGCTTGGAAAGCAGGGTGTTTATTTAGGGTGTTATGGTGAAAAAGTGAAACATTACCTGAAGTTCAATTTTCAGTGAATTCAGTAGCTAGTTACTGGTAATAATGCTCGTACAAAAAGCCAGGATGATTTGAGAAGCCGTGAAAGAAATGACAGTACTGTAAGAAATAAGGTCCATAGCCATTGAGATGGCAACTAAATTTAAAAGTACACGTCTACTTTATTTTCATACTATTTGGCTTCAAAACATTGTTGTGTTGCTGCAGTAGGTAACCTGGTAGATAATATAGTATATGTGCAATTATATACAATTTCCATACAATACAGATACAATTTGTGTGCAATACATATACTAATATAGTTATGTACTATGTTCACACAAAAAAACCGAAAACAACAGAAGAAAGGGAAATTACAAAAGTCCTTTTGACATGGCTGTTGTAGAACAGGTTTCTCTTCAAGATGTGCAGGAAAGTCTGCAACATATAAGGGGATATGGATTATTAAGGCATTCAACAGCAAGAATGAAACCCAGGCTTGCTTACTACATGCTTGCCAAGAACTCATTAAATTATTCCGCATAAATAACTAAAGAATAATACCTCTGATCTTTCTCATTCACCAGTGTTCACAAAAATGACTTTCTCAACCCTCACATGTTGCTAGCTTTGATCAAATAGCCTGGTAGAAGGAAATGCATGCTTTTGAATGCTCATTTTGACTCTGCTACATGACATTTGCAATTGATGAGTGAGTGACAGGTGACCCTAGTTAAATAGCCCCATCTTCTGTTCCCTGATTGTATGACTGAAATGTTTAAGAGAAAAAAATAGTGAAGTTACTTTGTGAATAGAAAATAGGGGATATTTCATCTCTGAGACAAATTTCCTGGAAAATGGCTGTATATTCTGAAGTCCATAAAATCAAATATTCCACCCGTATGTAAGACTCATAACTAATGAAGGATAAAATCTGATAATCAGGATGGAAGTGAAGCTACTTTCTTAGGTGTATTCACAAACATGAGATTTGTACAAGAGGCTCATTTCTCCCACATTCCTTGTGAGGAAGACCAAGTAAACCAGGATTCTCCAGGCTGAGAAAAAGGCAACTGAAAAACAGTAAGATAAAAAGCAAGAATGACAGAAAGAAAGTGAACAGAAAGCTATTGTTCTTGCTCTCCATCTAATAAAATATCTAGAAGTGATCACATCAAAATGGCAGTTGACATTTAAACCAAGCAAAACAAGATGCTTATTTACTCATTTATTTATGTTTTAACGATTCCTTGTGATAGGGAGTGAGTGAATCATTTACGTGGATGCAAAAACCCAACTGGACAAACGGGGAAAATAAAGATCACTGAGATGAATAAATACAAGCTCTGAACCAAGAAGTTCTTGAGATAGCAATGGCAGGAAGCTGGGAGAGGGCTCTGTAAAGTACCACAGTGTCCTGTTGACTCTGATCCATGACTCTTTCACAGGCATCCTGTACTGCCTGCCTCTGGGATTGGCATGCTGAAGATGATGATCTCTTGGTATGACCTGAAATAACTGTTCTTTTTAAGCTTCAGCAGAGTCCTGTCTGTCTTCAACAAGATACAGCATTTCCCTCTTCATCTATTCTCCTAATGCTTGTATAATTCCATTTCTTCATTCATTTCAAATTGAGGAACTGATTTCAAAATTATAAATCCAAAAAGCCTATTTCTGTCCTGGTGTTCTTCATCTATTACCTCGTCTCCTTAATTACAGTCTATGATCTATTGCAATTGGAGTTACATTAGGAACACTAAATGTTTCAAACTATTAAAGCGATGTGATACTGTGGGTTTTATGTCATTATTTCTCACAGCACTTTTATGTTCCAATATTTTTATTTTTAACTTCTTAGAACTGTCCTCAACATAAATTGAGCCATGTGGACATTTTGCTAAATGAACAACACATTCACTATGACAATTCAAACAATATTTAATGTGATTTTTTTCCCTACAATTGAGAATGATAGAATACATCCCCTGTAATCCCATTATTTCATTATGTGCAAAGTTCACATAGATAAAATCCTGTCTGAGTTGCTTTGAGTTAACTTAGCAAACTTCCTTCTCACTTCTGTAGGCGTTGTGTTGAGAGGCACAAGCCCTCCAGCAATTCTTTTTAAGTTTGTGATTTTACAAAGAAATTTAGATCATGCAAGACATAGATTTCTTTTATTCCTAATGTCCAGAGAATGACACAAATTATTAAAGGGTTCAGTGATAACAAATAGAAAAAAACACCTAAGTTTCATACTTACAGGACCGAACAAGTAAAGCACGAGTATCTGAAAGATATTTTTACTCTCTACCCAATGAACTGTGCTTCCACTCAGAATCTTTCACAGTCCTCTTATTTTGGTTTCTGGATTTATTTTTTAAGAAAAAAGAAACAAGCTAGTAGAGAGACTTGTGTTAAAAGAAACACAAAAACTTAAAGACATATGAAATTGGAAAAATGATCATAGTAATCTGATAGCTTGGAACAAATAATTCAGCTGATGGATTTCACCTTTTATTCTGTTTAGGCATGATTCTTGAACATATCCCATTTTTCTCAACTCTTTTTCATCATTTGAAATTACAGAGCCAACATAATGACTGATCTATACTTGGACTGCTGTTAATTCATTAACAATTTAAATATGTGACACTGTAGCATGTTTACTGACTTTGAACACCTCAAAATTCTCCAAACTAATGTAGATCTGCCTGTGTTCATCAATACTGTCATGATTTTTCCCCAGGCTGCTGTCCTGGAAAGATGTTCACTCAAGATGGCTGCACAGCACAGGGGGAACTTCACATTTGTTGTTATTATTGATTTATTTATGCAGACACCATGCTGATTCCTCAGGATGATAAGGCATTTATAGCATCTCAATCTTTGATGAATCTTCCAAAGTGGGGATGTTTGATCTCAAAAAGCTCCTTGTGATCAGGCATTATAGAAGCAACAGAAGCTCAGAGCCGGAGTCACGCATTTAAGCACAGTAACTCTTGGAGAGCACATTGGTAAGTGGAATCCATATGCATGAGTGTTTCAGAGGGATGGTTTAGCTCACAGCTATAAGAAGGTAATTTGTAGTAATAAGCATTTCAATGACCCAAGCTAATCCTCTCCTTACTTCTACACTTAGTACAGATAGACCTCTCCATATGCAGGTGCAATTTGAGTGGAGAAGGAAGGGCATTTATTTTGTATTCCCAGAATTCTTCCTGAAGAGTTTTGGGATTAAGCTTGGGGTTATAAGAGAAGAGGGTAAGAACAGGTTGCCTTTTCCAGATGTGTCAGCCAGTCATTTCCTAGCAAAGAAATTACTGTTTATACTGGCACCAACAGCGAATGAGAGTTTCTGGTCAGGGACAGAGAAGACATGAACTTATTTAGATGCAGCTTGGATTCAAACCTGGAATTTGTATTTTTTGCTTCATCCCTTTCTTTTCCTTTATTTGGAAATATTCAGAAAGGGATTGAAAGCCCTCTTTTATTTTGCATGATTTCTTAGATTGTCTTGATGACTCTGAGTCCTCTCTGCAAGTGAATTGTTAACGTGAGATTAATATGCTGGAATTGTTGGGATTTTTTCCCTTTTGATTTAACTTTTGATTTAACACACAGGACAGAGTCCAGTAAAACTGTGTTGCCTTTAGTTAATTTAACTTACCATTACTACATAATAATTTTATATATTGAATTAATACTAGCTCAAATTCTCCTTCAGATTTATAGATGTAGCGCTTAGTGGGTTTAGTAGTCAGTTTAGTTACATGTCTTGTACATAATTTTGCACCGAGTAATGAGTCATTACCACACATCATTAAATATAAATGGTGGAATAAAACAACTCTTACACATCATGCTTTTGCATTCTAGGTATTTCTACATTCTAACAAATTGCAGTTCTGAGTAGTCCAGTATAAATCTTCCCAGTGTCAATCATGTAAATAGATAATGAACCTTTTAGACATATGAAGAACTTTTCTGAATTTTAGGTATGCCTATACATGTCTAGACATCTTCACAATACAGACTCTCTTAACATTTGTTTTTTGAGGAGATATTGTATTTTTAAAATACTATTAGCACCTATTAACTAGAAAATAAAGACAAACTTAAAACTCAGGAGTAAATACTTGTTACAGTCTGAGACAAAGTCACATTCCCTAAGTGGAATGCTGGAGCCCTACTATTGACAAAATGTTTCTATGCTAAAACTATTCTGCCTCTCAACAGTGTATGCAAAACCCCATAACAACAGAATACTTTTTTCACTGATTTTGATCAGCAGAGTTACAATTTTGCTGGTTTAAGTCCTTGTTTAAGTCCTCCATGCTTATAGACATTTAGCAGTGTAATTTCTTCTTTGTTTTTTAAGGAATACTTTTTATGCTTAGACAATTCTAATAAAAGTGTAACCATTTGTGTGCAGGCACGTGTGAAAAGGCATGTTTAATAGAGAATTATTGTTTCTTACAAGTACATTTTCAGCATCAATTCTACATTTTTTCATCACTGGTTCTATGATAATGTAATTTTCCTTGATATGTGATGATAATCATCATTATAACAAGATTTAATTTCCTTTCCCACACTTGTCAGATCACAAGCCATATATATAAATATTAAGTAATATTTTTACATAGGTATCACACACACATTTTGAAGAGGTAAAGAAAAAAAAACTAGTTTAAACTCTTGATCTTCTGGTATCTGAGATACCCTAAATGCAATTATAGATGTTTCAGGGAAAAGGAAAATGTGTGAAAAAAATTCCCCCTATTAAAACAAGAGCTTTCTTTCTGAAATATCAGACCAGAATCATATAGAAGTTTAAAACCATTCAAGAAAAAATTCCGTTTGGTGTAGTTATTTTCATGTACAGCAAGGTAGAAGACAATTCTTCACATAAGGAGTAGTTAGAATAAGAGTGTTCACTTATAGGGATATATTTTGTAATATTCAATAGACCTCATAACATTTTTGTCCATCTTAACTTTCCTATTTTTAGAAGCAATCAAAATTTTTGGCAAAGATGGAGACAAGGGAGTTCATCCATATCAAGGATGTAATGGAGAATTGGAGGTCATTATTGCATTGCTTATAGACACTTATGAAACAAGAGAACAGCATTTAAATACATCCTGGAAAGTACTGCAGTTCTACAGGGGGTTCTAAATGGTATGAGAAATTGAGAGACAAAGAAAGAAAAAATATTATTTTGATGTCTATAGCAACGTCATAGATGAAAGCTATTCATTAAAAGAAACTAAAAAGAATTACCATTTTCTCTTAGAATTTTTTATGTGGAAAAATTACCTGTTATTACAATGTTAATTATTTTATCATTATAATATATATTTACAATCCCCGTAATGCACTGTTTCTAACTGTGCAGACATAATTTCATAAAAAATAAAGAAAACCATAATTTACTGGAAATACTCTGCTTCCCTATGAATCAGCTGCAGGGCGAAATCACCAAGCTGCCTTTTCCAGACCCTTGTAATAAAACTCAGTCATGTGAATCCAAACAGTTAAGCAACTAATTATATATGAACTTATAAATCATGAAGTTTGAACTTTAAAAAGTTCTAGAGCTTTTGTGAAAGTCCACAGACAGCTTCTTCAGCTTTCATTCTTACTTTTGTACCAGAAGAATGGGCAGTTTCCAGAAACTATGAGAATTATATTCTCCAAAGAACAAAAAGAATATATTTGTTGGTTTTTTTCCAATTCTTTTCTAGACTTTTTTGTCTGTCAGTACTATTTCTCTCCTTTACATCTATTTTATACGGGTGTAATATTTGAGGTGAAATCTTGGATCTATCATTTCAATGAGGCAAGAATTTTGCTTTTGTGTTTGAGAAGAAATGCATGAAACACACATTTAAATGTCATTGCACTATGATATCTGAAATTCCCATTACTTGGCATGCCTGCAGACTTCCTTCAGTCAAAAATCCCAAGAGGTTGCACACACTTCTGTCTTTCTGGAAGTTACTTACACAAAGCAGCACAATCTCATTTGGTGAGAATGAACATGTTTGATATTTGATATCTCCAAGTCAGTGGAGAGTAAGAGACACCTGGAGGAGTGATGATCCAATTCCTGCTAAGGCAGGTGCCTATGAAAAATAACTCACCTTCAGGGGTGGACTGTTTTTCTTAATTTACCATAAAATGGGCTTAAGTGTCTTGTTTGGATGTGACTAATCCCATGCTACTTGTACACGAAAGACGTGGGTGACCTATGGCAGACCTGACTGACATTATCCAGATTTCTAGAAGATAGTCTTCTCTGGGGTTTTTTTGGGTTTGGTTTAGTTTGGTTTTGGTTTTTTTAGGTAAAAAAAAGAAAAAGAAAAATTATATGGCCAGATTGCTGTCTAGGTAGTCCATCTAATATTGTTTAAATTTTTCTGGTACAGAATCTTTTTTCATGGCATTATGAAATGTGCTGATAAAGAGTAAGGTTCTTTGTACATCTTCCAGTCAATTAAAGTTGAGGAAGGCAACTGAAAGAATACACCTAAATAAACTAGTTGTCTGAATTGTGGAGTGCGTGTGCAGCCAGTTGATTAGCAATTGCCCCCACTGTGCTTGTCTGGTTAGAAATTTCTGATGACTCGTTTCCTGTCTTAATGGCATATAATTTTACCAAAAATGAATCTCTGAGAAAAAGGGAGATGGAATATGTGTATATTAACATCGCACTTATCAAACACTGGAAAACCAAATTGCAATTACCTATTTCACCCAGCCCTGAGGTATGTACTCTGCAGAATAAGCCTTGCTTTCTTAATATTTAATGTTGCCTAGTGAGACTCTTGCAAGAATTACCTTTTAACTGTCCAAACTAGCACATGGATTTTTAATTTAGGATACCAAGGTTCAATTCACTGCCTTCAGAAAGGGCTGGGAGATAACACTCATGTCTTCTTCTGCTGTTTCCCCTCTCATATCCACATCTTAAACAAATGCAAATTCCTTTCAAATAACTCACTAACTGCTTCATTGAAATTTTTGCCCTTTGGATGGACCCCAGTTATTTACACCTTTTTTCTTGCCATTTCTTTCCACACCCCTACCCACCCTAACCTTGCACAAAGTAAAAACAGTGTCCAATATATTAATATTTTTTTGAAATATATAATGAATTGGTGTAGAAGGGAAGAAAATGGAGAATAAAATTCAAAGCATTTCTGGAAGTAATCTTTTATCTACTCAGTGTTTCAGCAGTTACCGTATTTCCTCAGGATCTGCAAATCTACTACAAAATAGCATTTTAACAAATACATGATTTGTCTCCAAATGACACAGTTTTTAATTCTAGAGTGCCAAATAATTGACAATGTGTATAATTTCATTAACATGCAAATATTATCTAGATTTTGTTCTGATTAATAAACAAATGTGCAATTGTGGGAACTTCCACTTTTCTCAGAAACTTGAATTCTTGTTCCCCATTCAGCTTGTTTCAAATAACAGATAATATCACTGATTTATAATATAATAATCAGGTTGGATTTTCCCATGCCTCTAACTCAGAAAGGTTTGGAGCAAAAGAAAATCAATGATAATGCACCCTAATAAGTGTTCAGTTTAGCTGTTGTTTTAAAATCTAAAAAGGCGAAATATTTGTTTTGTGCCCGTATTTTAACTTATTTCATTATATGCATTCGACAGAGCTGTTTGTTTAGTCACTATTCTCTACATAATCACATTAAACTCAGGATTAGACACTACTATGATGAGAGTAGGTTTATTTTACATCTCAATTGTTACCTACTAACTATAAAAGCCAGAGCCATTTCTTTCCATTTCACCTACATCCTTCCAAAAAAACACTCCTAGGTCTGTTATTAGAAAGGCAGATGAATCGGAGGCTTTAGACATCTACACAGCTGTCTTCATCCATAACTACATACTTTGACATCTCTGGATGCATTTTACCACTAAAACCAGTTCTAAATCAATCAGCTACTTAAAAAAAACCCAGCTGAACAAATAAATTAAAGGAATGCGAATCTTCAAATGGACTCCAAATAGCTCATGGCAAAAAAAGCAGTTTGGAAAATAAAGGTCAATTAACTTTTCTTTAAATATCACATTACTCCTTTGTAATTAAAATACCAGCTCTTTGGCTTAATATCTTCATTCTTATTATATTTTCATCTCAGGAATTAAGCTACTAGTCCTCAAAATCCTTCAGCATAATCTGTTTTGAATCAGTTCAAATCATATGTTCAGCATTCAGAGAATTGTATGATCTCATTCTCTGCTTTGAATCAGATCATGAACAGAGCTGAAATTAGTGAATAGAGTCATGATAATCTTATGCTGCCAGGAAATGAATTTCTCCCGGTTCTTTGCTCCATAAAGCAAAGTTCTGTGTTTAGAAGTTCTTAAATCATCGCTCACGGCTTGTAGCTCATATGTGTATTTATAGAAGTAAACCTGTCAGAGTAGAAACAATAATATATTTTGGAGTTTAGATCTGGACTTAAATTAACTCCTTTTTTTTTATTCCTCCCAGTTTTCTAAATTGGTAACAGACAGATGATACAAAATAACAGATTGTTTTAAATTGGTGGAGTCACTTCAGATTACATCACTTACATTTTATGATATTGCTAGTTATTGTCACATGATGTAAAGTAATTTGTCAAAATGGCATATCAGTAACATGGCAGAAATACCAGATGTCATAGGAATGTAAGAACTGCCAGCCCAATTTAGTTAATTTGTCCTTTCCAGCCAACCCATCTCTAATAGTGGCCAGTACCAGATGCCTCAGAAGAAGCAAAAAGCCTTCTACAGTAAAAAAGATTTGAAAAATCAGTGTAAGGCAGCATTTTCTTTCTTTCTAAATCCTACTCAGAAAATGGTTGGCTTATTTCCTGAAATATAAGGATATAAATTTCTTCTGCTTTTGAAAACAGAACTATCATTCCTAGTGTAACTGTTGATTTATTTCCTTATCAGTATTGTCATTAGCTCTCCCTGAATTCTGTTAAAAATATGACCCCTGGAATTCGCTGTCATACACATGACAAGGAATTCCGTGATGGATTTGTACACTTGATTCCTCTCAATTCGTACTTCCTTCCTATTACTTTAAGCATGTATCCCTTCGATTTCATTGACTTTCTGTTTTTGTTAATTAAGAGAGAACAAATAGAAACAATACTCTTACCTTTTATAGAAACCAGTGCTAAATTAATTTAAAAATGAGCACTCATTACAGATTAATAAATCATAAAAGGTTCTCTTTATTCAGCTGAGTAAAACCACTTTGTACATTAATGGTTCTCTGAAACACTGGAGTGCTAACTCTTACATTTCTCAAGTCCCCCAAAAGTCTTTATTTCCCTCTAATTTTGATTATGTTCTTCGTTCACACTTTCGTGTCATTCTCAGCTTCTTTGCTCCATGTTTCAACTGGTTTACTCCATGCCATTTAGGATGTGGTTCAACAAACCAAACTGAAGAAACATTTGTGGAGGTAACCATATATGCACTGATTATTTGTGTATATAAGGAAATGAATTATAATAGTCTGTTCTCTGAAAAGGAAGCCCCCTTTTGTGAAAAAGGGGAAATCTGTCACAAAGGTAAGCTTTTTTAAAAAAGATCTTGAGAAAATCAAAATGGTGTTTTCTTCCAGATTGCATTCATCTGGGGAGTCTCACATTACCTGCCACTTATATAAATAAATCTGCTTGCTTATATTTTGTCGAAAGTTCAGACAACCTTAACATAAGGAAATTTTTGACCAACTTGAGATGGACAAAGCAATGTGGTCAAACTGCCTTTTCCCACAGACAGAGTTAGAGAAACTTCAGGAACAAATGTACTAGCAAGAACATATACTTCCCATCCTTTCTTATCTGAACCAGTTTTCTAATTCCTAATTTTCACCATCTGCTTAATAAGCACAAGACAGTCACAGTATAGAAGACTGTAATTTGTCTGTGAAAATTAATGGTTTACTGATATTCTGTTAAGTCAGACAGCAAATATCATTTTTGTGACTTCTGGTAGGCACTGAGTGATCTTCATTTTACATCACTGGTCCTGGGACAGTATCTATATAGTTCAAGGAGACTGTTCCTCAGTGCTTGTTGCCCTCACAGAAAGAGAACTCACCATTTTTTTAAATCAGCTTTTCCTGTTTGCTAGCTTTTGTGTGCACTGCCTGCACTTCTATAAGGGACTTACTAGCAGTCCTGCTTCAAATTCTCAGAAGCTGCAGAATGAACATGTTTATTTCCTGTTGACAAATGCTACCAAGCAATGACATGCCTAGATAATTGAGAAGTAGTGTTGTCATGGTTTAACCCCATACAGAAACTAGGACCATGCAGCTGCTCACTCACTCCTCCTTCCCACCCCCAGAAGGGTAAGGAAAAGAGTGAGAAAAGGAGGAGAAAGGGGAAAAAAAACCCCAAACTCGCAGGTTGAGATAAAGACAGTTAAGACAGTTTAATAGAACAATAATGGAAAAGGAAAACAACGACGACAATAATAATAATAACAATAATAATGGTAAAAGAATATACAAGACAAAAGTCACTCTCACTGCTCAGTAAATTGGTTGCCCAGCCCAACATGAGCAGTGATTGCAGATTCCTGCCCCCCAGCCAACCCCCATTTATATACTGAGCATGACATCTATGCTATGGAGTATTCCTTTGGCCATGCCATTGTTCTGTCTATGCTCCTTCTAAGCTTCCATGGGAAGCTGAAAGGAGTCCTTGAATACTATAAATATCACCTAGCAACAACTAAAACAATATGCATTATTGACATTCCTTTCATACCAAATCTGAAACACAGCAGCCTCTTCAAAGAAAATTAACTCTATCCTGGCTGAATCCAAGACAAGTGTGTATTCAAAGCACCACGGAGGAATTAACATGGATGAAGTAAGTGAAAGGGGGAACAATTTAATTGAAAATTTAGCTGACTTGTATCTTCTCCCAACAACAATTTAATTACAAAGAAGAAATGAGATTAAAAAACAGCTTTTTCTCCCTAAAAATTGTATTAGCTCTAGGATGATTCCCAGACAAAACAACTTAACTGAAGCAGCACTGCTAGACAGTGAATGACTGACAGCCTGAGCAACCAACCTCCTCAGCGGCATCTAAACATAGTGCTTCATAGCAATCCAAATCCAGTAATGAACCTCTAAGCTATAAACTCTCTACTTTGCTGCATTTTGTTAGGATTCAGTCCCAGAACCCCAGACTATTTAGGGGAAAAAGAAGGGCAATATCATATACTGCAGTTCAGTCACACTTGATCACATCTTTCTAATAACTAGATGAAGCTTGACCTTGACTTTGATGTTTATAGGGTAAACAAAAGGTACAGCACAAAGCTGCACAGGACCAAGCAGGCAGGCAAAGGCAGACAAACCTTTTTTGTCTTTACAAACAAAGAATATTTTATTTCAGTTTTTTACATTTCTCTTTCTCTTATTTCTTATTCTGACAGGCATATAGGGGGATTTAGGTATGTATTTCTCCATGAGCTCAAATCACGCATGCTGGCCTGAGAGCTAACATTAGCCTGCAGCACTTCTGTTGCTAAAATTATAGGAAAAGGAAAGATTTATTTTTAGCACTAATTAATTTTCGTTATTAATGACTTTGTGATACACTATTAGGCTATAAGTGGAGACACAGGAATGCACACCATGTCATTTTTCTCTTTCTGCTCTTCATAAATATATTTTTTCATTCTGCGTTTAGCTTTAGACTAAACTGTAACGTAAACTCCCGTTTTTTCCTGCAGAGGTAGGTCTAAAGCCAGGTCCATTCATTGTGGTACAGATTTCCTGTTCAAGAATGGAGTTCTGCTAGTAGAGATAAGATTGTGCGTACATGCATGGACTTGTGGAGGCATAAGATGGAAACTGTAGGGACATATGGTGTTACTATTGATTTGGTGTGGTGGGTTGACCTGAGCCAGCAGCTAAGCCCCCACATAGCTGTTTGATACCTCTGCCCCACCCCAGAAGGACAGGGGAGAGAATAAGAAGAGGAAAAGCAAAAAGACTCATGTGTTGAGACAAAGATAATTTAATAAGTGAAGGAAAGATAAAAACCTAGTAGCTTTAAGTTCCTGAAGGATTTTTGAAGAAGATCTAAAGACTAATAGTGTCGAGCTAATGAGATGAGCGAAAGTCATCCTTATCAAACTGGTTGGCAACTCCTATTTCTACAGTGTCATAAACCCCTCAGACCCTACTGGTTATCTCAGTCCAAGGACCCTTCTACTCTTACAGGGCTTTTTTCTGACTTCAACCACACCACTTCAATTCTAGAAACACTTGAGTTGGGTGGCCAGAAAATATGTTCTTAGAAGACAACTTAAACTCACCTTGCACTAGAGCCTACCTTATTGAATATCAGGACATAGAATCTGAAACTTTTTGACACTGTGTTGACCCCATTAGGAACCCCTTGTTCTCTCAGAGAGGGAGACTAAATTAAGTTCTATAGTTTTATTCCTCATAGACAATATCATTAGCAAATGTCTTCAAATTTCTTAGCCAAGATTATTGGTGAAGGGCTATGTAGAACACCTCTATCTTGTCAACTAGATGACTATTAAATCAGCTATCCATTACAAAAGACCTGGTAGAGGAAAAAGCACTTCTCTGCATGATTTAGCTTTCTGTGAATACAGACGTGGATAGGACTGTTGTGATTTTAGCACACCTTGGCTTTTGTAGAGAAGGCATAGTTTGGTATATCGTAATTACTTGTAAATAGAAAAGTTAAAAAAATAATGCTGGACTGTGCACAGTATGTCTGTTTTTTCAATAAGAGGTCTATTAGCATACCAAAAATGACCACCGAACATGACAGCTGGATAATTTTAATTTCAGTCTAATCAAAACCTCAGGGAAAGCAGAAAAATACAAAGAAAATGGATTCTATAGGAAACAGGTCTTAGTACTACACATGTAGTTATTTTCTTCAAGAAATTTTTAAGTGGTGGTTTGAGTACTGAGGTTATGAAGCTAACTTATAAATTACCCTGTAGACAAGTAAATAATCCTTCTGGGAATTAAATAAGAGCAATGGACAGAAAACCACTGTAAGATGTTTTTCTAAGGAATCAAAATGAATTAATGGGTCTTCAACATTTTGAAATTAAGCCCAAGTGAATTGCTATTGTTGGAGCTGGTATGAGGAGTTATGTAATATTTTGTCATTTTATTAGAATTAAATAAAAGATGCCAAGCCTTAATGAATTTAAATGCTGATATAATGCAGTTTCTGTGAGAAGGAAGACACTCATTGAACAATTCCCTTGTTTACTTTAACTGAAAAGTCCAGCACCTAATGTGATGAAGGAAAAGTCCATATGTCATTTACAACACTGTAATGGTGAAGATGGCACTGTAAAGTACCAAAACCTTGCAACTCTGTAAACAAACTGATTAAAAAGCATAACAGTGTGTATAGTAAGGCAAAAGTATATTTATAATATGTTCTTAGATACAGTAGCATGTTGACTTCTAAGCAATAATGGTCTATTATGCCTGATTTATCAAAGGAAAATGGGTAGGTTTTTAAAAAGATGTTAATGAATAAGTGTCATGTACTTACACATTTATCCACTTTTGAGTTTTATCATATTGTTCTAGAGATAATAATCTCAGTCATGATTATTAGCCTACCAAGGGAGTCAGCAGTTTCCACGAACTGAAAAACGAAGACAAGAGAGAGGCTAGTTCTCTAGATCCTTGCATCTCCAGTATCTCCAAATGCCGCCTTCTTTCATCCACGCACTGGTTTCATGGGAGTGGAACTTCACCTGGTGATTCCTCTGCTGTACAGAACCTCACCTGACAGACTCAACAGCTACAGATGGCCTAGGTAAAACACCACTGTCAATGTCAATTTACAAAGGGATGTCTGTTGGTTGGGAGAAAAGCTGGGTTCAATTTAGTGTTCTCCATAAGCTTAATTTATCTTTATTGCCATGTTAATTGTCATCTTCTTAGAATTTCCATGATACAGTCTGAAGATGAGGTATATTCCTAGTTCCATGCTTCCTTTGTCTGGATTTTCATCTTCTTCCCCCAGCCTCCCTCCTAATTCATACTACTGAAGAGAACACATTTAGTCAAATTTCAGGAAGGTGAATTGCTAAATTCTTATTCAAATGTACAGCCCTGATTCCCTCATCTGATTTTTATTTGGGTGCTTTTCTTCTTAAGACTGTAGGAGGTTTTGTAATTGAAAGCAGAATGAAGGGCCTTAAAATGCACCTTCACATCTCCAGAAGAGAACAAATGCTGTGATGCTGTTACGATTTTTAGTGTGTGTTTTCTGTGGGGCTACAATATGCTATGTAGAAACATATTTGTATTGCAGCCCTGTCAATAATCCATCAGCTATTCGTCATCCCTTTCTCATGTACCATCCTTAGGCGTTTTTGGATTTTTCATTTTTGATAAGAGAAACTGTGGAAAACTTTAAAAATGCTATAGTACTTCAATTAAGTCTGCCCTTCTTTTTCTAGTTTCAATGTTTTGATTTTAGTTTAAGTTGGATATTGCCGCGGTTCTACTAAAATCTTTCAATATTTTCCATTTTACCATCTCATTTTATAATCTTGCAAAAATGAGAACAGTCTTTAATGCTTATCGTTATTTATGAAAATAGTGGATATAATTTGTTACATTTGTGACCAACAACAAGGGTAGTTTTAGGCAGTGAGTATTAGAAAATCATTAAAATATCAATTAGTCTCTTAATCTCCTCAGAAATTTAGAAATGGTATTGTGGAATAATTACTAAATTGGCCAAGAATACAAAAGTACAGCATTGTTCACACATTAAGGAAAGTCATAAAATCAAGAGGCTTCTGAGGTAGAATACAGCCGCAGCTGGCACGTGAAGAATGCAACATCTGTGATTCCCTGTACAAGGTTGTCTGTGAAACTACACGAGGGATGGAAAGGAATGTGGTTGTTCCGTGACCTTCCCTTGTGACGAATAGCAGATATGGGAATGAGATGGTACTATGGAACAGATAAGCTGCCTACTTGCTTACTATGAAACAGATAAGGGCCCTACTCGCTACCCGAGCCAACGTTTCATCAAATTTTGATGAAATGCTGTCCTNCCAGGCTGTATTGTTTATAACTTTGTTGTGCGTTTTGTATACTTAACAATATCTTTATTTGCACGTGCTTTGCAGACGGTGTATTTATCACCGGCAATCCTAAGAACCTATATATCTGTTGTTTAAATAAACTGCACTGTTTAAGTAGCTAGTCTTTTCAGTTTCTCACTGAACACGACCAAAGAATTGAGAGTGGCTGTGCTAGTTCAGGAGCACGACTAGACTGAAGGTGCAGTCCACTATTAGTGTATCCAAATCGTAATAGTTTAATACATATTAAACACAATTGGACTGATAGAGCTGAATTGGGCATCACTCAGAATTTAAACCCAGCCGCACCTAGCCTCCCACCTCGGTGAGGAGTGTTAGAATGCAAGGGGGTTTATCTTCTGCCAAAACCGCTTTGCCCTTTTTCATGCAACAGGTATATGACAAGGTATACTCAGGGACTAAACTTCTTGAAAATTTAAAGATTGCTCAGACCTAATATAAGAAGATATAGCACCAGTCTCCTGCAAGTCCCCATAGATAAGTAGCTGGTAGAGAAAAGCTGCTACAGAATGTATTCCCAAGTAATGATCAGACTTGTTCCCAAAAACTTTAGCTTTAAAGATAGTTACTAAGCAACTCCATGAGAAGTGTACTTCAAGAAAAAAATCTAATATTAGTTTCACAATAAATGTCATAATTTTTTCTGTAGCTGGGAATTTTTCCTGCACTATTTTCTCTTTTCTGAATAGACCAAATGCATCTGCTGGAAATGTGGCATTCATATATTCATAAATCAAACCCTTTCTTGTTGTAACTCTATTGAGTTCAGTAATACAAGTGAAGAACTTGTCACAAAATCTTTAGCTCAGAAACCGTGCTATCAATTCATACCAAAAATACTCTGTGCTATATGAAAAGTTGAATTAACGTACTTAATTTTACATAGTAATATATCTGTCCATGTTCCCACTTTATATTATATATACAGTAATGGGGATTTTCCCAAATGAAAGGGGAATACTAACTGGCACAAAGCAAGAGACACGGAGGATCTATGTTCATTATAGATTTAAGCAGTAAAATATAACAGCCTGTGCTTCGTGAGGCAGATTATTGTTATTAGATATTGGTTGTATGGTTGGGCTGAACGGCACAACTAACCCAAATAATATAGTTTACATGGCATATAGTAAGAATATTTTAGTATTTACTGTTTTTTCACTAGTATGTTTGTATTAAAAATCATAAAGTGCTAACCTGAATGCTCTATGAAACTAATTCTGTCAGGGGGATTATATCCAGGATACACATAGCCTTTATTTAAAGTTATTTATTAAGCTTGTTTAAACAGATTCAGACATCTAAAGTTGGACATCTACACGAAAGCTGTGTCAGAGCTGCTGCTGTAGCCAATGGAGACCTGGCTGATTCAGAGTACAGAGACCTTTTCAGCTCACTTATAATGAAGGTCAGTCTCTGGACTCCACTGACTAGACGTCCATTGAACAAGTTGTCATTACAGACAGGGCAGCATTAAATTTCCTACACATAAAGCTTAAATGCCATTTCATACACCTGAGGACATCTGAGACTTCTACAAGATCTGTCAGATATCACATAGCTTCCAATGAAGACCCACTCCTCTCTGGGGTGGCAGCTGGAGAACATACAGGGTATTCTGGAGGATCTAAATGTCACTACATACTACCATTTAGGCAATTCAGTGGAGCTTCTAGCTCACATGCAGATCTGTATGTAGCTATACCTGTGTGTCTTAATATGCAGTGAATCACACCTGTAATGACAGAGTAACTTTGAATCTGTACTGGAGAATGTGAATGAAGGATACAGTGTGTTTAAACCTCCTTTCCCCTTCTCCATTTAAAATACTTTTTCACAAGCTCTTAAAGAGTTTGACCAATTGTTTCAGGTTTATTAATGATGGGAAAACATGTATTTATATCAGTTTAGTCAGGATGAACTCTTTCATGGTTAAAAATGGAATTCAAAGAGTTCAACAGAAATGGCCTTACTGTGTCTAACCTACAAACTTTTTATCGATATTGTCCCTTGGCATGTATTTTGTATGAGAGACAGGACAACTACACTTCATTTCTTCTGTATCTTCTCTGAAGTTGCAAAAGTAGGCATTTAGCCTCTTTGAAAGGTAGAGGCACTGGGCTAGCTTTATATTCTAATAGCTCTAGGCAGATTTTCCTTCCACCAATTTGTATATGCACTTTTGTGTGTAAAACTTTGGCTACCACGATACCATATGGGAACATATTCCATTAACTGTGTGTTACCTGAAAATACACATTGCTTTGCTTTGAGTTTATGTCCGATAGCTACATATTGTATCACTAGCTCCTATACTGACATAAATATTTTAGCATGTGTATTGTTTCCGCCTCTTTCTGAATGGTCACATTTTCATCGTACTCATCACCTTTCTCAGATGCATCAAGATCTATCAAGTCAGTCAGCAGCGAAAGGCAGAAAAGTGGGGTCATTGTCAAGTGTCCAGTTTCACAGATGAATTGTTTAAGATTTTCCAGAACAGTGATCCTTTCCAAAAAGCCACTGAAATTCATCCTCCAAAAAGAATATCTTCCAGCTGATGAACCTACTCCTGCCTCTCCATCCTCCTCATCGGGGAGGGACAGTAAATGACAGCCCAAAGTGGATTTGGACACTGAGGCTTATTTAAGAACTAACTAAATTAGACCTTTTAAGTTAATTATCTCACACCCTCATTCGTTCACACCCTCCCAACCCCCAGTGCTTGCTCTTGGCTTCCCTGCCCCACAAGGGGATTGCACCTAGCCCACGAAGGTTGGGCAGAAAGACATGTGAATTTCTGCTGTGCATCTACTTAAATTTGCCAGTCTTGGGCATTAATGGTCAAGGTTTCTGGGCATCCTCCAGCATTTGTCTCTACTCAGCTCTCTGATCTCCTGGATCTTCTCCCACTTCCAGGATCTTTCCTTCACTCAGGACTTTCACTTTCTTCTTTCCAGGCCCCCTTCTTCTTTTGAGGATCACTTCTTTCTGGGAACCCTTCTTTAATGCACTAGCTTTTCTTTCTGGATGTAAATCCCATGGTTTTCCCAGTCTAAACTGTGTATGTGCAGAAGCATGACATGTGATCAGCCTTCTAACAGGTAGTTCTGTCTCATGTCTCTTTATTAATTGGAGGATTCAGGACAAGTTACTTTTGCTTAGTCAAGGTGTTACCAAAATTTACAACCAGCCTATCAGTACCAGCTGCAGCCACAGGCCTCTACTTTAAAAGTTCAGTTTTGGACTCTGCACATCCCCCTGCCCCAACATACACCCATCCATCTGCTACCTGTTTAGCACTAACAATTTAAATTATTTCTCACCTCAAACACATATATAAAGTCCTTATGTGCGTTTCTTAATTCCCTGCACACCTACCCCTCCATTCAGTTAAACTGATTTTTATGGACAATGCTATCTGGTGAATTGCTAAAGACCATACTTACCACCCTCAATGGATATAGGTGCATGAGTGTACTATGAGAACAATTATTCTCTTTTTACTTTTACCATGGCACTTAATGATTGTAGCAGCTGCACCAATGTTACAAAGCAATGTCATTCAGTAGGAGCAGAACCATAAAATGAAATGGTTGGTGCTGTGTGTTAAGATATGCGGACACGGCATGAGGCTTAGCTATCCGAACAGACCCTGAGAAACTATAGAACGTGACGTGAAAAATTGCTGAACACAACAAATAACACAGTGAGAAGCTGGCAAAAGTTACAGCTAGTGCTGTGAGGAATGGCTGGATTGCACAGATGGCGAAGGGGGAGTTATGTGAGAAATGGCCAAGATTCACAGGTAATGGTGGGGGGCATTGGGGATCTATGGGGGAGAAGGACTTAGGTAACCATATTGGTAATATGAGGTAAGACTGAGATGACCTAGGCAACAGCATCAAAAATATCAAATTTGGGTAATGGTGTAGCAAAATCGAGACCACTGGAGAAAAAATAATTACATGTGGGTTGTTTATTTGGGAGGAGACAAGGGTGGAGAAAGGAAGGATCAAGGTGGATGGTTGAGAAGTACAACTATGGGAAAATGAAGAGGAGGGGAGGAGCCTGTTTTATGTAAGCAAGTGGCTGGTCAGTACACTTGTCTGACTGAGCCTCACTACTTTTGCTTTGTCATGTTGCTCTCTCCCTATGCGTGTGTGTTCAAGTCTAAATGACAGCAACTAGACACCAGGTTGTGAGTATCCTTACCTAGCGAACTTCAGTCCCCTGTGTGCATGTGTGCATGCATATCTGCCTCTCTGAAATACTTCTGCCCTTCTGCTGGCTGGGCCTGCAAACAGGAACAGCAGCAGCTTTGCTAAATGTAGTAAAATGCAGGAAATGGTGATAATCAGGAGTTTGACTTCAGAAGTAGTGACTCTAAGTCAGAACTGAGACAACAGTGCAGTCACATAGGATGCTACTTCATACATTCTCATTCAGTTTTCGCTTTTCTAAGGCTGATGGGTCATTCCAGGCTGATGGTCATGATGTTTTTCCTTGTGATTCCACATCTTTATTCATCCACCACTATCCTCTGTAAAATTTCTAATTCTCTTTATGTCTTTTGGGGGAAGGGTGACAAGAGAAAGAGTTTCTGCACATCATCAAGCTGCAATGGAGAACTGATGAGTATCACAATCATGATGATGTTATCCATTTTGTGCTCTATTCCTTATCCTTAAGACTTTTTTTTTTAACGTCAGCTGAAGAATTTCAGAATAATGTTATGGTGTAAATTATCAAAGACATTAAGTTAACAGATATAGCCTGTCCCTGACTGGACACCAAATTGGAAGATAGCAGAAAAAAGAAATATTATGATGGAAAAACACGGAGTTTGAGATCTGATCTGAGGTCAGCTTTCCTGGGTGGTTCTTTATGGCTGGAACTTTCAGAAGTAGAGAACCTAGGCATAGAGAGATTTATGCAGACCTTGTTAAACCTCAAATGTACTAAACTGGGTGCTGGCAATGATATATATGAACATATAATCGTTAAGATCACCTATCTGACAACTCAGCCACAGGAGCAGAGACATCCACCACAGCAGCGGAAGGCACAGCTAGACAATGAAACTCCAAACAGAAGACCCTACAAAATATTTCTAGGATGGAAAAAAAACCTGGAACAAAGTCTTCTACTGCATTTATTACGATGTCTGCTTTGCTGTCTCAGGTGAATGATCTTAGAAAATTACATGTCCATGTTAGTATCAACCATTACTGCATTACTAAGTAAGAAGGAAAGAACAGAAGGGCTGATACAGATCATTGAAGGAGAGCGAACACTGTGCTAGCAATGCAATGTGCATTAGTTCAGCTCTTCATCTTCCTGGGATAAATGAAGCTTTCTCACTCAGCTGGGTTGTGAAATAAATAAATAAACACAAAAACAAATTGCAAATTGCAATTTCAGAAATTCAGGAAGTTGCAATTCTTTTGCAAAAAATAAAAGCAATATTAGAATATCAGCTGGGTTCCCTCTCTTTTGGGTAAATTCAATCCTTTCACTGGGTTCTTAGTAATCAGGTATATATTCTGTGCAAGGCCTTACATGCAAGCAAAATACTAGAAATTTATCTTGGTGAAGATCTGACTAGTTCTGAGCATTTGCCAATGAAAATAAAAACTGCAACACAGCTGCAAATTCTTCCTTGTGCAAACCTACTTCGTGTTTGTATTTATTGACCTTTATTAGCATGAAAATACGATAGGAAAGGTCACTGTAGAACTATCTACTTACTTGTACTTTTATCCTTCATCAGTTAATGCTAATTTGCTAAGTTTACATGTCAAAACAAAGTATTTCCAGCCCCTTCTGTTCCACTGATACCAGAAAAAAAATCAAGCTTTGCCTCTTGGTTCATACATCAACCCAATTTTTACCAAGGATCTTACTTCAGAACACTAAACTCCGTTTGCAACTTTACTGCTGAATTGACCATAGCTCGCTTTCATGAGCTACGAGGTAACAGCTGTGCAATACTGGCAGTGATTTACTTGCATGAGAAACAGGCAAAGTCCACATCTGACCGCTTTCTATCTTCTCCAGTACATTGGATCCAGTTCTGAACATTGCAGTAGAATCTACTTTTTTAGTGGGCTGAATTAAGAGCAAATTTGGAAATGCTGGCAGAAATACCTATTCAGCTTGGTAATGTGTGCTCAGACTTTTTAAAATCAGCTGTCACAGAAATATATTAACATGGAGATGGTAGTATTTTTCACAGGCTACTTCATAGGACGGTCTCCTAGCTCCAGGGCCTAATTGCAGATCCTCACTGAATCCAAACTGCGTGTAAAGCTGAGATAGGTGATATTTCGCCCGGGCTTCAGTTTACCTTGAGATGAAACTAGGCCTGCAGGAAAAGACTGAAGTTCAGCAGGAGGCTCTTGAGTATAGAGAATTGGTGGAGCTGATCACAGAGAATGGATACCCCTCTGTTCAGAGGCTTCCATAGAGATCTTTTTCCTCATCCCAAGTTCGTTATGCTTCAAAATTTGCTGACTAGGACTCACATACTACAGTAAAAAGTCTCCAGTTTCCAGTATATTCGAGTTTCCAATTTTTGGCTTGGAAATTATTCTTTTTTTTTTCTGAATAGTACTGATTTTTATATATATGTTCTTCCCAGTGGGGAGTGTGTCATGACTGAATACTAGCAGAATAAATTATGACAAGAGTCCTGAAGTCCTGAAGGACTGATAGGTTTTGAATTCTCTAGCTTCAGACATAAAGTAAGCTCCTGTTCTGCAGTTGGAGTAATGTAAAAGGCTAAAGCTTGATTTATAGCTTCAGGGACAATTTAGCCTTTTGCCTTTTTAGAGGTGGTCCACACAACTTGCCAAAACTGAATTTTTTGGGTGAATTCCAAGAATCCTTGGTTACTTTGCTTGATCCACAGTGCTGAAGGTGGTTGCATTTAGTTTCTGGTGTGCAAGACAGTAGTGTCTCTATGTCAGTTCAAGACAATGTAGTTTGGAATGGACTACACAAATTTCCAGTATTAATGTGACAGAGTACAGGCTGCATGTAACACTAAGAATTATGAAACTTTGCTACTTATTTCAAATACTGCTCCTCTCCCCTTGTCTTTTATTTATATTTTCAGTTTTGAATCATCTATATAAAACAACAGTGGTGGTGAAATCAGAAACTCTGGTTGCTGGCAAATTTTTCATAAATAATTACAAAATGCAAATTTCCAGAGTAAATTTCTAGTAATTGACTTGTAATTAACAGAATAAAATATTTTCTCCTTGAAGTGTTTCTTGCAAGATTCATTTTGCTAATGCGTTTTACAAAGTGGAAGATCATTGCTTTAGATTGCAAAACTTCAACTTGCAGGACACCCCTCCCCCCACATGAAAAAGCTGGACAACAGTGTTACTATTCAGGCATTTTTCCAATTTATGTATTTGTACTAAAGCACAGGCAGACTACCTAAATCCACTTGTCATTTGAATGAAAACTGTGTTCTTCAAGCTCTGTAGATATGACCTAGCTGAAATGATGACTATAAACACACATACACAGCCTACCTTTCTGGAAATTCTCTCATTAATAAATAAAAGATAATTTAGTGGAGTGGCAACATCATTCTCTAAGCAAAGCAGCAGCAACGCTGACAGATGTTCATTTGACATGGATGAAAGGAGGTACGTTTTCATCAAGTTAAGCTGGGGAAATCTATATGATTCAGATGCTACAGTCAGAAAACCTGATAACAATTTCTTGCCGCAGTGTTTGGAGATATGCAATAGACTGTGTTTTTATACAAATATGAGGAACAGACATTTATATTCATTTTCCCTTCACAATCTATCTCTAATTCTTCTGATAGTTGCGAATTCTTATCAGCTCAGTCAGCAACATGTTCATCCCTCTTCTAATCATTTTCACTGCTTGCTCTCACACAAGTCTTCATTACAAATTGCATTTCTGTCTTTTGGAAACAAATGGTGCAAAAAGACCATTTTAAAGATACAAAATTGCAAAAGAATTCTTCACTGAAAGATAAGACTTTGTATAGGAGGAAAAAAAAAGTTAAGCATGTTGTAATGAAAAATATGAATGTATAATTTGTTGTAAACATGTCCCTCGTTATTCTTTCACAACCTAAAAAAGAAAAGGATCTTGTATCAGTATAATAGCTGTTTCTAAAGACACCTTTCATTTTCCTCAGTAAGACATACTAAATCACAAAGCATTGCTGTAAGATTGCATGATGGAAGACAAAATTTATTTTTAATTATTATGTATCTGTAGTCACCCAGCTTAATACTTCTACAATGGCAATATCTCTATGACGCATTCTTAAGATCTCATGTATCCAATTCTACAAAACATTTTCTTTCAGCAAGTCTGTTCTCCCAAACTTTTAGATTCTTTCTTATGTAAGGAATTAATAGCTCGTTGATTCTATCAGTAGTTCAGAATTATAATCTATATGCTTTCCTCCTGTGTAAAACTATGTGTATGCAAAATGTCATGGTTGCTATGAAGCACAGATGACAACTATGCAAATATTTTATGGCCAGTATTTCACAACAGGATTTACGCTATCTTTTGTGGCATATATAAAGAGGTGCTCACTTTCTTAGACCAAGTCTTGGGATCCACTTGCAGCCACACAGTAAAATCTCATAGATGTTATTGGTAGGTCTGCAGAGAAGATCTGAACAATATCAACTGACTATTATTTCCTTTTGCATTGTATTGAAGATGGTACTTCAGGGTTTTCATCCAGAATTTTGGCCAAAGACAATAAACAGTATAACCCACAGAGCATTCTGTCCCAGAAGAGCTTGCTAACTATATTCACATTGATTAAAACATTATTTTTGAACCAATATTCTCCAGTTGTCAACAAACTGCTGTGTGATTGCCTGGAACAGAAGCTTTTCTGTTTAACAAAAATCACAACTAAACTGGTATCGGGAGAAAGACAAAGGGAGATCTAACAATGAATGAAGCTTTTACACTTTTTTGCAAAATTAATGTAGATTTCCAGATGTAACTGGGGCTTTCTGATTGTAATGTCAAATGCTTATCAAAGAAGTCTAGAGAGACTCCATTGTTTTTCTGTATGAATTCTAAATTATAATGACAATAAACTGCTCTAGGCATTGTGCATTTCAGGTCTGTTACTATACTTCACCATAGGCTAGAATCACTTGGGTCTTCGGTCTAATGTTTTATTCTACTACACAAGGTGTACTAAAACTGGCCCAAAATGCACTGCTTTTTATGTCTAATTGTTTAAGGAATTTGATTATTCTCAGTAGGTGCTATTCAGTGCCTATTTAAAATGTCATATATATGCTTGTTTGAAATCTATACTTGTTTATTTACTACCTTATCATAAAACAAAAATTGCTTGTGGAAATCAGTGCTCAGCTGCACATTCTTGCATGAGAATCTTTGAAATTAGAAACTACATTCATTTTCAGATTTGGAGAACAGATAAAATGTTGCTGACTGGATTTTAAAGAGTTTATTCATTATTTTTGTAAATAATTTAACATTCTGATTTCCAAATAATTTTATGCTGAATGCCTTTCTTTATGTGCTGCATATGAAAAAAAGATTCAATTTTTTTTTAGATGATGATAAAGGATTCTTATTTAGTTCTATTATTTTCATGTAAGATAGAAAAGCTAAAAAAACCTGGAATGATCAGAGATCAAGTGGTACATTAATTTTTTCTATTCAGATACCTTTTTTGGAATTGAGGTAACAAGTAAATTACTTATTACACCAGATTGGTAGATATGGTGCTGTTTGTTCTAATATTATAGAACAAAAAACAATATAATCCCAGATGTGACACTAGGATTCTCTACTCAGTTCTCTACTCAGAAGTCTGTTTCTATTTCCTTTCCCTCCTTCACCTCTAAGTTTTCAGGAGGTTTTTTTTTGCCCCTAAGAATCAAGAGATTTTTTTCATCAGTACCACTGTAGTCGGAGACTTCCCTAAAGCCAGAAACTTTGACTCCTGTGGACCATCCAAGTGGTGCATGAAGCTGTATGACTATCAGCTGTGCTATTCATAACAAGAGAGGGAGGAACATTTCTGGAGGCCAAGAAAGGTTGCACCTCTCCATCCAGGCTTGGGCAAGCTGGTACTGCCCAAGACCTTCTCCCACACTCCCATAATGAGAACCTGCAAAGGATGTGTGTCTGAGGCAGTTCTCTTCCCAGTATTTGCATGGGAGGAAATGCCTCAATCTCTGTTGTTTAGGATTGATAAGACATGCTAAAAAGACCCAGGTGTCAGCCTGGATTGCTTGATCTTTTCTTATGTCTTTTCCATAGGCTTTTAGCACACTCTTGACAATTTGTTACGGTTGTCCATATACTGCTGGCATGAGTGAAAATTGTACTTCTCTTCAGAACAGAAATACCCAAGTAGTAAAATGCTACCTGAGAAAGATGACATATTGTCAGTATTATATCATATATCCCTTCCTCATTGTCATTTGGTCTTGCAGATTGGCAGTTTAATTGAGAAGATAAAGCAACACGAGGTATTAATTTTGGTAGCAGCTGGTTTTAATACTTGGTAAAATTAGTCCAAACCAACACACTGTAAGAGGTAGAATGACATACAGTAGATTATAAAATTATGTAACTAAGTAACAGATAACAAGTAAAGTTTGATATAACAGATAAAACTCAAGTAACAAACAGTAAGTAATTAATAATTTGAGCTGTATCAGTGCATGCCTGACACCATTTTGCAGACTACTTCAGACATGCTGTGAATCATAGAATCATAGAATCACAGAACCGTTTAGGTTGGAAAAGACCTTTCAAATCATCATGTCCAACCATTAACCTAACACTGCCAAATACATCACTGAACCATGTCCCTAAGCACCACACATACATATCTTTTAAATACCCTCAGGTATTTATATTTACTTAAAATCTGAAGGTTTTAAATACCTTCAGGTGATTCGACCACTTCCCTGGGCAGCCTGTTCCAATGCTTCACAACCTTTTCAGTGAAGAAATTTTTCCTAATATCCAGTCTAAACCACCCCTGGCACAACTAGAGGCTGTTGCTTGTTAGTTGGGAGAAGAGACCGACACCCGCCTCACTACAACCTCCTTTCAGGTAGTTGTAGAGAGCAATAAGGCCTCCCCTCAGCCTCCTTTTCTCCAGAATAAACGTGCACAGTTCCCTCAGCTGCTCCTCATAAGACTTGTGCTCAAGACCCTTCACCAGCCTCACTGCCCTTCTTTGGACAGGCTCCAGCATCTCAATGTCTTTCTTATAGTGAGGGGCCCAAAACTGAACACAGTACTCAAGGTGGGGTCTCACCAGTGCCACATACAGGGGGACAATCACTTGCCTAGTCCTGCTGGCCACGCTATTCCTGATACAAGCCAGAATGCTGTAGGCCTTTTTGGCCACCTGGGCACACCGCTGGCTCATATTCCGTTGGCTGTTGACCAATACCCCCAGGCCCTTTTCTGCCAGGCAGTTTTCCAGCCACTCTTCCCCAAGCCTGTAGTGCTGCATGGGGTTGCTGTGACCCAAGTGCAGGACCTGGCACTTGGCCTTATTAAACTTCATACAATTGGCCTTGGCCCATCCAGCCAGCCTGTCCAGGTCCCTCTGTAGAGCCTTCCTACCCTCATGCAGATCAACACTCACACCTAGTTTGGTGTCATCTGCAAACTTACTGAGGGTGCACTCAATTCCCTTATTCAGATCATTGATAAAGATATTACACAGAACTGGCCTCAAGACTGAGCCCTGGGGAACACCACTTGTGACCTGCCGATATAGGTGTTGTGAAACACTGACATAGGAATAAGGTATAATAAATTTGGGATTTAAATTTCAGTTTCTGTTGTTGTTTGTTTTTTTTTCCTAAAAACCCCCATCATTTAAAAACTACATTCATCTTTTCGGGGGTTCTAAAATTCAATTGAAAACTAGGTATTGTGATTCTTCAAAATAAGTACACTAAAAGTCAACATCAGTAAACTGTTAGCAAGTCCATTTTTTGTATAAAAAGAGAGATCCTAAAAATATGATAAGCATTCCTCTGTAATGCAAATGGCCTAGGTGCTGAACTTTGTACTAACTTGTTAAATTCTATTGTCATTAATATCTTTACTGCACTGAGGGAATAAGGTGCATAAGAGGAGCAGTTGGATGGAGTTTGCTTGATAGGCTTCAAATTTTGGTCAGATGGGTGGAGAAGGGGAGTTATAAAAAGTGGAATTATTATAGGATTTGCAGAAGGGACTCTCTTAAAGCCATTTTTTTCCTCCTAAGGATGAGCTTATTTAGATGATTAATAAAACCTAGTTCTGCAGCTGGCTTAATGTGAGTAAATTTTAATGGCCTCACATATGGAAGTCAGAAATGGGATTTGTGTCTTAGAATTCTAGGACATTTGTTTCTAAAGGAAAGATGGTTAGCATAATATAGCGTAGAATCTGAACATAAAATACGCAACTTACCCCTTTACTGAACATTAAAGTGAATGTGTGACAGCCCTGGGAGACAAAAATATGCAAGTACATTTTATTTGCTGATAATTTCATTAGTTTCATGCATCACTGGTTGTGTATGGTGTAAAAGAATAGGAATTATGTAAAAAAATATTTCTGCTTGCAAAAGAAATGTCAGAAATGTCTATTATTGTGGAGTTCAAAAATTGTCCCATCATGTGAGCAATGTATTTCACATCTGGAGCAAATATAATGAATGACTACTTTAAGAGACTTATTCAGACTTAGCCCTGTACTTAGTAAAACAATATTCAATACTGAATGGCTTATGGAGCTATCAAAGATGGAGAAAGCAAACTCATTTGTGGTGAAGAGTGTAATCTGTGTCATGATAAAGTCCTTTCAAGCCTCAACCAGTATGTATGGGTTTTTAGAATGGGAAAAATCCTTCAAAATCTTTTCACCATTCTGACTATTATGCTTTTTCTTTTCTCTGTATGATGGCCAGTAGTACAGGTACCACTGATAAACCAGGCAAGAAGTGATAGTGCCCCATGCCCAGCTTCTGGCAGAAGTCCCACCTGCCCTTCCACAGCCTCAGGGGCCATTTGCCTCTGAAGTCACTCCCCCTCCCCCAGTCACCTCTTGTGTTGTGACTGCCTGGCAGGACGAACCACCCCAACCGCTTTATTCAGAAGAGCGTCTGACCCAGAAGGCACTTCCCCTACCTACACAGGGGGGCACCATTTTGTTTTGGTCACCATTTTATGACAGGGCACTACCATTTTATGGCAGGGAGCTGCCATTTTGTTAAACAACATAACCCACAGGTTTTCTTACTGCTCAGTGATTGTCTGATGGCCATTTCTTGAATATATTGTGTACAAATGTATATTTTTATGTATGTATATATATATAAACACAGAAAATTTAAAGCAGTCACCTTCCTGTATGCAATGATTGGGGGCTTCCTTTTGTTCTGTGCTTCTCGTCAGACTGATAGGGTCAGCTAGTCCTGACAGCCCCTAACAGGACTGCCTAAGGACATGTGCATGTGGCAGCATCAAGAAATGGCCTATAATGTATATCTGTATATATAGATACATATACATGAATTTACACATTAGAATATAGTCCATCCTATTGATTTTTTGGGAAGAGATGTTTACATAGTAGTAAAAGGTAAGATTTTAGGTGGAACGCACAAGATCTTTCATAGGATGGATAAAGTATATAAAGAGATAAGCATGAAGGAATGAAGGCAGGCAGAAATACTCAGAACTAATTAACAATAAAAGGCACTTAGTCCCTGAAGGGAGGCATTCTTTGCCTAAACTTCAGCTCCAATGCAAACACACGGTATGAACTACACAACTGGGCTGGAGGCAGTTCACCTTTTTATTGATATTTTCTGCCTGTGTTCTGTATTGTTTGTATTTATTTTTACAACTGAAATTTGAACAAGTGACTTTTTTCAGAGGCCTGCTGTATGAATTTTGAAAGGTATTTGGAGGTAGTTAATGGTAGTCTGGTGAAATTCTGTTGAAATAACTACTCACAGGCACAAACTAGCATATCCATTCAACAGAATTTTCTTATTTCTTTATCTGAACCCATTTCAGAGCATGCGGAACACTGGTAAACACTGGGAAAAAGTTCAGTTGAAAGGAACATTTTTAAAAGGTTCAGCATAAGGCAGTCATCTTGATTATTTCTCCATTCTCAAACCTCTATAACAATCCTTCCATTCAAGAAAGCCTGGCATGAACTGAGTTTTAAGACTACTTTTCCCTTTCTTAAGCCAAGGATTCCACAGAATTTGTCAGGTCCTGACAACACAGAATGCAAGACTGACCTTGTGTCCACGGTCTGGGTTTTGTTGTAGATGAATTGTTGCTTTCTTCTAGGAAAACTTCAGAAATAATTATGAATAATAAATTACCCTTCTCTAACAGTACAAGCAACTTTTGCAGGACAGAAGAAAAGCATTAGGAAAAGAAAAACATCAGTAACAGAATTTGAGAAAGGTAATATTTCATCCGTGTGCTCTCTGCTTGATTCGTTAATAAACAGAAGGTTACATAGTTTCTGGAGATATTATTGCACTTGAAAAACACAACATGTTTCCACATTTCTCAGAAGTCTAACCTAGGAAACAACAAAGTGTTAAGAGTCGTTGGATTACCTTGGTCTAATAAAGCTGCAAATTTTCAAACCGCAGTAAATCAGGATCTGTGAGAGAGATTTTTATAGGCTATTGGCAGGAGACTAAATTACCTGTAAAATAGGCAAGGAATGAGTCTGTTCTCTGCACTGATGTATGTATGATCATGTATTTTCATCTGTGATGGATAATAGGAATATCGCTGATTCACAGGAGGATATATCCCAACTGATACAGGGTGGAGCCAGCTGTAGAGCATTAATAATTCATCTGTACTCAGGTTGTGTCTTTCAATATTCAGAACTTAAACCTATCCTAAATGTTGCATTTCTGAGCTCTCTAATGTGTTTCATTTCCCATTGCCTTCATTGGGAGTTGTCAATACACTGTAGCCTGCAAGATCACGTGCACTGAGCACTTCAAAAGCATGAATCTGTATGATAGCAGGCTATTTTACACTGGTGCTAAAGAAGATAATTCCCCCCCCTCCCCCCAAAGAAGGCTAATTTTATGAAAAGTCAATTATTCCAGCCTCCTACTCAGCCTGGTAACTATTTCATCACTATTTAGTATCAATATTCACGAAGCAAAGTTGCTTAAGAACCTTAGGGCAGGAAAGTATTGGAAAGAGACGATGTGTGTACACAAAGAAAGGCAGCCAGCTAAACTAGCATGTGCAAATATGATCCCCAGGTTAAGTTAGCTTGGTTACTACTGCCCCCTGTTCTCCAATTAAATTCAGTGTACAAAAATATTAAACCAATATTTATTTGAGCAGGCAGGCAATGAAAAAAAAGTAGTTAACTGTCTATAAGCACAGGTTGGGTTTCACGGTTCATCACAGGCCATGATGCAGTCAAAGCCTGATGAATATGAAAGAGCTATTCCTCTTGCCTCTAACATGTCTGTTCAGATTTTAAGTCCACAGCTTCTTCCCTCTTTGCTGCTTAGATAGGAGAACCACAAGCTGTGTAAGGGTCACAATATGACCTTCCATCATGATAGCATGCCAAAGCAGTCAAATCCACATTTTCTCCACTGACCAATAAGTCTGGATTTACCAATTTTGGGACAACTATATTGCATACTGTTCTTAGCAGACATGTCTGACATTGGAAAATAGTTGAAATCACTCAGGCAAAGACTTTGTCCATTTTTCTGCATATGTACAGTCTACCATGGCTCCAAAACTTTGTCTTCAGCAGTCTTTTGCAATTCTTATGGAGCAAACTGATGCAATCCTCAGCCAGATTTTATCTCCATTAAACAGGAAGAATTTATCCTATCCCAATAACACTCCTACCACTCAATGAAGGGAAAGCTCTACGATGTCGGGGAGCAGTACCATCTTCTTCATTTATTGCTCAGAAGGAAATGGTGGCTGATAAGAGAATAGAAAAACAAAAATAACACCCTCCCAGTGAAAACAAAGGTGTGTGGCAGTAGATCACGTGTGCCTCTGTACTCTACTGAGATCTCTTTCCCTAGACCATGTAGGGTTCCCCCTGCATGGTACCTCAGCTAATAAACATAGCATTTGACAACTGCTATATTGGTCATTTTTCTTCCTTTTTAAAAACTTATCTTGTAAGCTTCTTGAAGCAATTGTACCTGGAGCTCATGGTCTGCAGCCTCACTCTGATCTCTGTTGCAACTTCTAAGTATACCACAATGTAAATAAATACTACTGTATAGTTCATTGTAGTAGTAGCAATCTCTTCTACGCAGGTGCTTAGGTAGGGTTTTTTGGCTTATTATCATTAGCCTGATGAAAGAATGCGCCACTGATTATTAGTCTCTTTTTCTGTCTTCCTCTCTTTATTCTTAACAATTATAGTAGGAAGACAGAGGAAGACAGAAAAGGCAGACTCAGTAAGTTTTGAGGGGAAAAAAAACAACACTGTTCATTGATGCAGAGACTTCAGAAAACAAAGAGAGCAAGTTCCAAGGTGAGCCTACTTTACTTATTATTTCTTGTTCAGCACTAAAAAAGAACAGCTGTTACTGCACATTTTTGTTTTTAACCATTTGACACAGGTGATCCTGCTTGCTTTTATGGAAAGAAACTCATGAGAAAATAGAAAAGAGATGACCTCTTCTGAGCAGAAGAATTCAGAGAGCAAGGTAACTTCTTTTGCAGCTCCGAAGCACATACTCCTCTGTACCCAAGCAATACTTTGTGTTCTCACCTTGATCTTCGTTGACAGAAATTCCACAAATATGTTTGGTATCCAGAGCTACAGTTATCCAGTACTGCTCTTCTGTCTAATCTGATGCATAAAGCCATATCAACAAAACTGTAATCCTAGCTGGAACGTGTATTTGAGGGAAGAAAAAAAAAAACAAAAAACAACCACAAAACCAAACACACAGCTTTGCACTTTTAAAGTCACTATAGTAATAAGCAGTGATGGACAGTGGATCTGAAGCTTATTCATTTTTCCCTAACCTTCTTAGCCGTGGAGGTCAGAGTCCTCTAACAGTGTAGCCAACACACAGGGTTTTATTCTTAATCTTCCATTCTCAAATTTTCTTCACTTGGAGTGTCATATGGGAGAAAAAAAAGCCACAAAACACAAAAAAAACCCCACAACTAAACAACAAAAAGTACCTCAACTTTTACTTTTTTAAAAAGAAGAGAGATTTGGCTCCCAGTATTTGAGAGAAATCTTTGGATATTGGAATTCCACACAGCAAAAATTAGCAATTAAATTAAGTCAGTGTCGTGCCTTTTTTAGGCTACTAAAAGTCACCCCTCACAATATACCCGTACTGCTCTAGACCTCTGGTTAAGATTGTGGACTATATGAATTAAATGTGTCAGACACTACAATGTCCCAGGTGTTGTTCTTAGGAGATTAGTTCAGATGAGGGAAGAAAGCAAGGGAGGGTGCACCCTCCCCTTCTGGCACTTCCCTTCCCCTCCACTCCTGTGGTCACTGTCCTCGCAGCAGTCTTGGGGAAGAACAGTGGAGATTTTACCAGTTTTCTTGAAGTGCCCAGACTCATGAAAATAGCATGCACATAAAGGCTAATGCAGGCAACATTTAATGACAGAGCTGAAAAAAGCCAAAGTATTTTAATGTTACAGTGTGATAAAAAAGACCTTTCCAACATATGTGGGGCTCTAAAGCCTGGCTTCACATACTGTGAAATCAAACAATAACTGGCACCTATGTCTAAATATTTGTGTTGCAAAAATACAGCAAAGTCTATCAAATAGACTGTGATGATATGTTAATGTTAACTGTTTTCTGGTCTACAAAGAAACTATGCATCCGTCTTACAGAATGATGACCTCTGCATTCTTGAAAGATTTATTCCTTTTCTGTGTATTTGGTGTAGTCTATGGTGTGATTGTCCTACATGTGGAGATAAGAAAAGCAAATGTGAAGAAGAAATGCATAGGTTTGCTGCTCATAACTTGGGAGCTGACTTCAAAATTCTGAGATAGATTTGGGGTTATTTTAAAAATTAGTAAATGGATATGTGAAGATTAGAAAAAGAATAAAAGAAGATATGAATCAGATGGAAATTCTGAGTGCTGGAAAACTTATTTTGTAAAATAGACAATACATAAAGGAACTGCATTTAACCAATTTCCTTCTGTAGCACTTGAGCATTAATCTAGGAGGCTTATCACTTTCTTTTGGGTAGAATCAGAAGGCCAACCAGCCCCAAATTGATCAGTACATTATGTAATGTAGATTGTAAAAAAGAACACTCTATGGCTTTTATCATAGACCTCTGAGCAATAAGTAGAGAAATAAGCAATCATTTATTTCAATAGGCTTAAATAAATGAGGGATTTGAACTATATTAAAGAAGACATCACTAATAGGCTGTCCAAATGTGTCGGCAAAAAACAAAGCCCACCCCTTCACCTCATGGGTGTTTCTTGTTTGTTTAATAAATATGAATCGAGTCGATATTTTAGTTCACATGATTTATTCTCCAAAATACTGGAGAACGTGTAGATCTGTACTGTGCCAGGTAAAGCTTCATCCAGAAATATCAGACACAGACAGCAGAGACCTGGATTAGGAAGAGTTATGAAGAAGAATAGGAAGAAAAAAAAGGTTATATTTAGAAAAGCTTAAAATGAATTTTAGAGAAAGATTTCTAGGAGAAGATATCTGAGAGGAAATGAAATTACAAGTTGTTCGACTAAAGGCTCACTATTCTTCAAATAAGGCTGACATTTTATTTATAAATAAGACAAAACCTATATTACCAGATTTATTGAACAGATAGTAGACAGCAATTGATATTCTTTTCTCTACTTCACATCATCCCTGACCAGATGTCGCTTGATCACACTGATCTTTTGATGTGCTGTTTAATATATTCTCATATGAAAACAAATGTCTTATTGCTACCGATTAATTTCCAATCTCCCTGTTATCCTCTTTACCTTAACAGTATGTTTTTTCTAGTTCAAATCTGTTCTAGCCAGCCTATGTTGTGTATTTCTTTCTCCTCAAGGTGATTACTTGTGTTTTCTTGCTTGTTGCCACTCTTATTTCTAGTCTCCATCTGCCATCTGTTCCTAGTACTCTCCCTCCTCCATCTAGTTAAAGGTGATTTCTGTGACCTTGTGATTTCCTTTTCCAGCAAGGGCAGGGCTAGGTTCTTCTTAGAGTATTCAGCTGGACAGAAGATTGGAAATTGGGTAGAAAAGATTTGTCTCTGTAACTTCTAGTATTGCTTATGAAATAATATGTATGGCTTATTAGGAATCTTCAACAGTAGATATTAGGAAGTTGAGCTAAGTTGCTTAGTTGTGACTGACCACTACAATCACACTGCATGACGTCTGATCTCTGATTACAGAAGCATGACTCTTTAATTAGGAGAAAAGTGTACAGGAAACCACTAAGGATTTAAGTCTGTCATAGAGAAAAATTAGCATGGGAAGAGATGTCAGGCTGAAAAGCTAGTGGGAATCTTACTACTAGACTTACCTAAAGTAACGTGCCTGGAATTTTTTTTTGTGTGCAGGAAGAGTGTATATTTCATGTCCTGTCTTCACATTCATGAAGTGTAATTGCACATACTTTCATCAGCCTATCCATCTTGATTCATTTACTCACTCCTCGTATTGTATGGAAACCTGCCCTCTGCTTTCTGAAGTGGTTTGCTATTCTAGTATGTAAAACGTACTCACATAAAAACTTGCAGTAGCCTAACTTAAAATATACTTTCTGCGAATATCCACCCAAGGCACATAAACCTCTATTGCAAGGAAACATAAGAAAGAGCATGAGAGGAAAAGAAACTCATTCAAGCTCAAACAAACACTCATAGAAACTATTTTGTTGTATTCACCAGACTCTCGTTAGTGGCATACGATGCATGCAGGAAGAGGTGGAAGTAGATACATTGTCAGCCCTGTTTCCCTTAAAGTTTCAAACCAAGCGGCAGGCCTATCGGACAGCAAGTGGAGCTTTCAATAGCAATACTGAAAAATTTCCTACTAAAAGACCATCTTTTTATGATTTTGTTTACTTACATACATACATACATACATAATTTTTTTTTATCAAAATCTTTTCAAGAACAGCAGTACTTCATTTCTCAGCTATGCCACATGACAGCTGAGCAGAAACAGAACAATTTTTTGCACAGTGTCACAAGAATACAGGTATTACAGTCCTTCATAGTTTGGCAGGTGTGCTAAACCATGTGCTTCTTTTTACAGTATATAGTAATGAAATTCTTTTTGCAGCAAAACATTTCAGTTGCCTTCTCGAATGATGAGAACAATTTTTCTCTACTTACATATTAATGGTTAAGAATTTTATGCCATTACTCAAAATAAGTTGCATTCTGCAATTAGTCCATTGAAGTATGACATATCAGCATGGACAAAAATGTCTTGCAATGGCCCTTTCTCGGGTATAAGCTATAGGGCTACCATTTGCAATTTCAAAAGTGTCAATAAACACTAACTAAAATGATGTCAAAAGTGGAACTTCCTTGAAACTTTAAAATCAGAGCAAATGCTTTACAAAGCCAACTTTTTCACATCATAAAATTCAACATAATTCTGAAAATTCAGTTCCCAAATTAAAATTAAATACCAAAGAATTTCATTAAGACCGCAAAGTAAACTGGGACACTAATAAGAATCAAATGTAGATTTTATTCAAGCGTGACTAATATGTTCTTTGTAAGCTGCTTTAGTAAGTGTTACTTCCTTATTCAAGACTATATTTCTATCAAACATGCTGTGATCATTTGGAAACAAGAAGTATTTTTAGTACTTTTCCTCTAAACTATTTAAAAATCAATTATGTTTTTGCCTGAAGGAAAATAAATCTCAGGAGGATTTTTCTTCATGACAGGATTTTCCATGGATTTTGCAGTAGCTATAATGGTCTGCAGCAATATTTTGACAGTTCACAACCAGCATGACATTTGATACATTTCTACTTTCTTTGACTGTTGAAGGATAATCAAGCAGATAAAATGTAAAATTTATATTATCTGTTATTAAGAAATAGATAATTTTCTAATTTATCATTACTTGTTCCAGTGAATTCCCTCAGTATCTTAAGAGTTTACCTGATGAATGAAATTGTTTAATTGCCAGATGACTAATGCTTTCTGTGCTTTAGCTGCAGCCGTGTTAAAATCAGTGAAATATCCATTGGAAAACCTCCTCACTAGAGGGTCAGAAGAAGGATTTTTCTCCCTTCTACTTACGTTCCCTTACAACTGTGCCCTTATACAGCAGAAAACACAGAGAGGAAGGGATATTTCTAACAGTGCTGGAGGGATGAGGAACATACCCACGGCAGTCAGTAGGCTTACTGGCATTGACAGCTCCAGCATGGGACAAAGTTATCCTGCCTGCCTGCTGGCCAACAGATTTAGCCTGCATAAAGGGTCTTCCTGGAAGTCTTGGAGAACTTTTGGCTGTGTCATCTTTGTTGTCTCCCTCAGTGCACACCCTCCTCTAACTTTCCCAAGTCTGGCTGGGGATACACTGCCGTACGTTTATTTTGTAATTTCAATATGGATATACACATGATATAGGGGTGGATTTGGTGAGGAAGAGGGTGTCATACCCCTGATGATACTGTTTAGTATGACGGAAAATTTTCTCAGTGCCACAAGATGGTACCATGGCTACACAATTAGGTGATCCACCCCTCTGCTTAGCTCAGGTTTGCAGCTGTCCCTTCAGTAATATTGAGAAACGGGACAGAGGATTTCTCTCCTTCCCCATGTTTCCACCTGTCTTCCTCTATTTCTATTGCATTTAAAGCAGCAGATAAATGCTAAGGAAAAATGGAAAACCTATGTCAAGTTGAATAAATTGTATGAAGACAATGGAAAAATCTGAGGGTAATACAACTGTTCTTCTAAAACTTCTCTTAACGTGTTAGACTTCAAATATAATATTGAAATGTGTGATGGGATCTCTTTTCTAAGAGCGCATTTAATTTCTAGGAGTGTACGTAACAGCAGTTTGATCATGGATTCAAAAAGCATATATACATATATTCACCTTGTATCTTAGTTGGTCTTTTTAACAGCAGCATAATTACTTATATCATGTAGTTTATACATATTCCATAGCAAACACAAGTCAGGAGACCTGAACTCTCCTTCAGACTCTTCTATTGAGCAGCTTTACATCTTTGGGGTAACCCTTAGACTTCACTGTCCACCCTGTGGGGATAATGATTACACAGCAACATTTAGTAAATAGACTAGAGCATTTTTCCTTCTGCTTTCGAAGCTCAGAAAGCGCTGCATATTTGTATAATTAAAACAGAACTATTCATTCCAAATATGCATTTTATCTCATTTAATAAAGAAAGAGATTGAAACTCATGCTTATGAACCTACCAGCATGGCCTCTTAATTACATATATAAAAATGTACAAGTGGACATGATTACTCCTCAGATATTCCAGTAAGTATTTTTGTTCTGTACTTGAAATAAAGGAGTAAGATCTAGCCTCCATTCTATATAATATTGGAAGGAAGCATAAAACTCAACCTGGAAAAGTGTTGTGTCGTATAGTCAAATGCAGAAAAAATACATCCAGAAACAAAGAATACATATTTAGAAATACAGAGTGGAAGATCCTAGGAGGGAGTTGACTTGGACAAGGAACTAGAGAGCACAGTTTATTATTGTCCCAAATACACTCTTCTAGTCCAGTGCTGTGGAAAAAAGGACTGGTGAGGTCTTTGAAGATATATAACAGGAATATCCAGTAGAAGCCAGGGAATGATCTTGCTACTTTGTAGAGCAGGCTTCTTGAATTTTGTGTCCTCATTTCATAAAAGGGATGAATTAGTAAACCTAGTTATAAGAATGGCCATAAAATGATTAAGGAATTACAAATTGAGTCATTCACCTTGAAGTTTAAGACGCTCTGTTTTTTCCAACTCATTATAAGGCTGAGAGAGATGACTTGATCATTATCTTTTAGTACTTACAGATGAAAAGGATATCTGATGGGCAGTGAGGCTTTTTCAGTATTTCTGGCAAAGGCATGAAAAGATGCAGTGACATGAAATTGGACTAACACAAATTCACCACTATAACAGGATGTAAATAAGTGGGTAATCAAAACTGGAACTGGAGTTGAACTCATCCTCACTTGAAATGTTAAGAGAAGAGTAAACCTTTTTTTTAATATAAAGTTATGATATATTCAGAACCTAAAAGGGTGAAAAAGTCAATGGCTGAATCCAAACCTTTGGGCTTTTTCATCATGGTGATCTCTTCTCACTTTACTTGGCGTCAGTAATTATGTTTCCTGTGCATTTACTCAACTTTCCAAGTGGGGACAGAATTATAGCAGTTAGAGAACACAAATGGTGCAAAGCTGAGCCAAATAAAGGGAAGAAGTATAGAGAGCAGGAAAGAAAAATTTGGATAGAATTATCATCTTAAAAAAAAAAGCAGCAAAGAAAATACTTTTGACCTATAGAAGTATGACCATGTTGATTGCTTAGGTGAATAAGATTATGTAAAGAGCAACAGTTCGGCTCACTTGGACAAGATTTGTTTTGTAACTGCAAGGCAAATTTTGATCCAAGAGCTAAGCTTACATCACTGTGTAGTTCACATTATACATTGCCACTATCTAAATAAATTATCAAGGGCCTGAAGTTTAGAACTGTGTAGTCTCCAAAACGGTGATTGAAAGCACTGTGAGCTGAGGTTCTCAACCTCTCCAACCTGCAGGAGTTACTTTCATCCTTATTAGTTTCACATAACTGAACTAGATCCAGCCATCATATTTAACTACTACTGTCTCTGTTGACTTTAGGGGGAGAAATAGGGTCTGCACAATACAATTACATTTAAATTATTGCATTTCCACAGCAATGAACAAATGTTTGGCTTGCAGTAATTATACATTTATTATATGTACAAAACTAAATCCATATTAGCACAAATCACCTACTGTGGCACTCATGCATGTACAAACATTGGGTAAATCATCACTGTAGTTCAAATAGAACACCATTCAATAATATATAAAAGAAACTTTTACTCAGTTGTTGGCCCCCAACTGTTACCACATTTTTAGTTTTCTATAGGAAACCATTCCAGTGACTCTTGAGGTTTTAACTCTTGTGGGCAACAATTTCTGTTTTGTTTTACATTGCTGTATAACCTCTAATGCTGATAAGTTGTACTCTAAAGTTCTGCTTAAGAATTTATATTTTCCAAATTTCTTACCTCCCATGACTTTCAGAAATGTTCAACAACTGGTTTTGAATTGTGGGAGAATGGGGAAGAATAAAGCAAAATAACATCTTAAAGAAAAGAATAAATGATTTTTTTTTTTTTTTTCATGAGTAACTGAAAACTACATAAAATAGGGCTAGTGTTCCATAAGACTCCATCTGGGTAAGAGCTTTTTTGCCCCTTGCTGTCTGCATTGGACAGCCTGGAGAAAAAAAAAATTCAGGGGTTAGGCCAAACAAATGCAAACCAGTTTTGATGTTGTAGCATTCTGCCTTCATTTAATCATTCATAATCCTTCCTCCAATTCTTAAGAGCCATTGACTGGATTCATGTGGGTATGCTGAAAACATCAAAAATGAAGTTATTGGCAAGACCATGATGTGAGAGGTCCCTGATCTGACAACTTCACATTCTCAGTCAGAAGCAATGACGTGTATGTGGCTCTTCTCTATGATCTGAACCTCTGCAGTGCAATAACAGAGCCTCGAGCAACACCTCTGGAACTGTGGCTTAGAGGTAATGCCAGCTGGTAATATGAAAGCAAAAGGACTGCCGAAGCTCTGCATGTTTGTTCCTCTGCTACTGCATATTATCAAAGACAAATTGCAGTTTTATTTAGTACGAGGGATGTCAAAATTGGGTAGCTGAATGATGGTATCATTCATGGGAGCCAAGAACAAAAATTGGTGTGACTTGTAATGGAAGTTTGAATAACTTCATGATACCCTCTGCATCACTAAGCAAGAGGTTCAGAGTTTGTAGGGTGGTGAAGTCAAGAGAGAGAACAGAAATTTGATAAATCTTTTATTCAGCTACTGCAAATGACTTGAGCATTCTCTGCTGGGATTCAAATTCAGCCAAGTAAAAGCTTGTTTTTCTTGAGGTTTTACTGAGGAATTTGGGAAAATTGCGCATTCTCTCTGCACAATCTATGTGGGGGTGCTGCTAATCTTGGCATGTTGTTGAAACAATTTGCATCTGCATTTGCATTTGAAATACACAGAAGAAAATCCTGCTGAAAGCCTGCCTAAATAAAAGATACAGCAGAAAGATAATGTACTCAAAATAACTGAAGACCCCATATTGTCTCATTTTAAGATAACTTCAATTACGTAATATTTTTGCAAAACACTGAAAAAATATACATATCTATACATATGCACATATATACACAAAGATTCTATATTATGTTTTATTATGTACTTAGGTGCTTATATAAATATATAATATGGACATAAACCAATATACATATTCTTCTTGCTTTTTAATATTGTTCTAACATTTCTTTGTTTCCATGTGCAAATAGCATCTCATGTAACATCTCTTATACCACAGTCTAGCCTGCAAGATAAATACTTGCTACCTGACAGATGTGTTGGGAGACTTTCATAGTCATGTCAGTGTCAATGTTAAAACTTCCAGTCCTTCATGGGAAATGAATTTGTGATGAACTTCTTAATGAGAGTGCCATATAATCATTTTATATCCAAAATACTGTGAAAGTGTTTAGTTTTTTTATTTATTTATCTGTTAAATCACAAATATTATAGAAGTGTCCAGTAAATGAATTACTTTTCCTATGAGAATCTTATTTCTTGGATTCTTAACTTGTGTTTCTTTAAATTTGTAATCAGACTATTACATTGACGCAGGATTTTTCATCTGTTTTGCTTATAAGAAACACAGCAAAACTATCAAATCTGTGTGATATATTAATAAACTGATACACATTACAAGGTAAAGCACCAAACAGAATCTTCCAGGAGAATGAGAGTTTTTTTACCGTATCTTTTTCTTGTAATTTGATTTCAGGATAAAGTGATTTAGAAGCACTGTGGCAGGGTATTACAGTTAAAAGGCTGTAGAAATAATGCGGGAGACAGAATATAGGCATAACACAGCATGATCACATAGCAACCAAGCCAGAATTATGATTTCATAAAGCTGAACACAATGCAAAGAAAGAACACATGAAGCATATTATGCAAAATACTAATGTTAGAGATAATTACACATGAGAATAAAATAAGATACATCTTCAAAAATTTTAAAAGCAAAAAATACTGAACCCAGATGACACAAAATGAATACAGAAAAGAGCAGAAGTAACCCTGGCCACAAGAAAATTTATCTTAATGTCTTTCTTCCTCATCCAAAATACTAAGTGGATGTGTCCTCAGCATTGTCAGTTAAAGCCCAAAGCACTTCTCAGTCTGTGTGTCTGGAGAGCACATATGATTCACTCTGTAATAACCAAAGAAAAATATCCCAATACAAAGAGTCAGACATGTTAGTGATTAGAAACAGGCAATGTGTGCATCCTTCCTGTCTCTGGTCATGGACTCAGAGGCTCTGGCATCCTTATTTAAAATACATTTGTCCTAAGTGCTGTATTTTCTGCTGCTGATGTACGATCTTCATTAAATTAGTTTACAGATTGGCTTATTTATACTTTACGAGAAGCTTGACTTTTTGCCACTTACACTTATTTGCAAGCTGATCTTCTACATCCTGACTGTGCTAGGAACTTCAGAATAGATGTTCTCTACGGAGCAAGAGAGAAACATTCCTAGCTCTGGATATGTACTCTATCCCTATTCATATGTACCTATTTGATCTGCTGCTTTGCAATTTAATTCCCAGAACTACGGTGTCTGGACAGTGGTGATTCCCAGAAACATATTTCAAGGCAAGGCAAATCAATGATTTGATGGCTGAAATCTAATTTCTAGTAGTTGAGTGTAGTATAGGACCAGAGCCATATGTCTGAGAAC
>VWZL01002592.1:0-57332 GCA_013396915.1 Stercorarius parasiticus | reverse complement strand
AAATGGGGGGGACACAGAGATGGATGGAAAGTACCTGGTAGCATAAAATCAAACATGAATTCCACTTTCCAGATTTACAACTTCCTTATCTAGTCTGCATTTTGAATCCTTCTTATTCTAATAAAAGATTTCTAAAATGTTTTTTCAGCTATTATACTCACCAGTTTCAATATTAAAACCTAGATAGACATAATTTAAGTGTATCAGAACGTTATTTCTTTTCTGAAATGATCTTAAAAATTCCACAGTTGCAATCATTCTGTGCCATCAGGTATTGTCAAAAAAGCTGTTTTATGTTAACAGGATATTAGTCTCACAAGACATTTTCTAACATTGTGGAAATTATGTATGTTTAATCAGAAAAATTATCTGTGAATAACATTTATAAAAGCATTTTTTCCTCTCCCAAAATAAAACAAATCTCTCTTTATCCCAAAATACTCCTGTTCTGGCAGGAAAACGGATACTTCAACCATCCAATTTAAGTATAATAAAATTCAATGTCTCAAATCATTAAAACGAATTGAATAAACCTCGCATTTTGCTTTCAAAATGATCTGTGAATAAACTCGCACAGTACTGATTTTAAACAAAGGTGGTATTTATTGAAAAACAATTCCAGTAATTCAGAATTTGTCCGGGATTAGTACACATCTTAAAAGGGATAACTAGAATCTTGAAAAGCATCCAATAACCTTGACACTTTTTACATCATTACAATTATGTCTTTGTTCAGGTTTATCATACTCTCCATTTCACAATAACTATTGATCTCCTGTCTTCATTAACATCATACAATAGTTTTTATTTTGGAAACATGTTCAGCATCTTTATGACAGAAAGTACCATAATAGCATGATTAAAAAATAGCTTTTTTATTATATTAAATCAAATCTTCAGTTTTTGAAATATAATTCAGCTGTATCATTGTGGAATCACTCCTAGAATCTGTGTTCCCAAGCAACTCTGGAACTCTCTTTAGCTATTTTCCTAGGGATATTTTTTACTGTTATGCAGTTTATGACATTTCTAGAAATTGAATTTTCTGCATTTTTCTTTTTTGTCTCAGTTTTATCTTCAAAATATGCTGCTAGCAGAACCACTGCATAGTGATAGTTCACCATGTCTAGAAATCTCACGAGCTTTGTTCAGTAAGGAATAGCTTCAGGAGACACATGCTTTAACACAATAGGGATACCTTGACATGATCTGGCAAATATTTGTGAAATGTTTGTGTGGGGAGTGTGTGAGGGGTGAAGAATTAGCTTTTACCTGGTTTTGTCATTAATGACCTAAAGAATGTGGCAATGGGAAGTATCCACCAAAGAATAAGCAGAAGCTGTTGCATTTCAGATACTAAAGAGTGTACAAGGGTTTATTACCATTTACTATTATACCAGAATATGCCAATAATACCAAAAAGTCTGTAACAGAGTGAGAACAATTTGGAATCAACACCCAAAAAGCAGGTAAACTATTCAAGCATTCTATAGGAAACATGCCATTATTATCCTGACTGATTTGTAGAAAAAAAATAATCCTTTCCATTAAACCTCTGGGTGCAGTCGAAAATTGGAAGATCAACAAAACAAGTGTCTGAGCATCCAGGAAAGACACTGCTCTTCATGCAGTAGTACCAAGGAAATTGTTCTTTCCAGATTTATCTCCATGTCACCCTTACAAAGCCCTGTACAATTGTTACAGAAACCATCCTTTAAACAGTCCTTTAAACAAAGAAGGGAGACTAGAAGAAGAAAGAAGGTTATGGCAGGAATACCTCATATTCACAATTGCTACTACTACTCAAAGTAGGTATTACTATTTCTAAAAGGGTGGCACCCAGAGAATCAAATATCAGGGCCTAATTGTTCTACAGAATGTCCAAAAGATCTGTTCAAAACACATCCCAGAGGAGTAAAAAGTCAATCAAAAGGCAGAAGAAGCAGTAAAGACTTAAAATAACTGATCTCCTACATGACTTCAGGCAAATAGGCCATTCAGGGCTAGAAGATGGTCTTCATGAGGTTCTGCTTAGCAGGTTGTGCAGTGGGCACTGTGCTACTCAGGTTTAGAGATATCATCAGAAGTTCTCCATGACTATATGTTTCTTCAGTTTTCTGAACTAAGGAAATAATTTAGAATCTTCCTAAATTTCTTTTTTTCTTACTGGTGAAAGGAGAGGTATGAGAACAACAAACAGTGGATAATAAATTGAATAACTGAGATATTTGGATGGTGACTAGAATATTTTGCTTGGACAGACCCAAAATATTTTATTTCACTAGTTAAGAGCTGAGATAGCTGCAAAAATGAGTAAATTAATTCCAAAATTATATTTCCTTTTAAGTTGGACGCTTAAACATTTTAATTTGGAAGGTGTTTAAATGACACTATTTTGCAGGTGGTATTATTTTGCAGGAGTCAATGGAAAAAGGAATTTGATTAACTTGATACATCGTTATTAATTTATTTATTTTCCCCAACATTTTTTGAGTTAAAGGAAGTATCACGGCCACTATCTCATCTTTCCCTTTCATTTTTTATTTGTGGTGTATTCGTCTTGGAATACTGGAACATAACCTAATGAATAATACCCTGAAATCTTGCAAAGATTATGGTCTAACACCTCACCAGCAGATGATGCGCTTCTGAAAATTGCAAAGCTGATTACAGGAAGGATCACGAAAATGCTACCATTTTCTTTAATAGAAGCACAATCAGATCTCATTCAGGAATTTTCGTATTGTTAGGTTATATCAGTTTCCCAATTTTGTTTTAATTTTATAATGTTGATCTGAAATGATAGTGTGGAAAAAAAAAAAAAGGACAATAAGGGGTCTTATATTGACATTGTTGTAAGAGCTTCTATTCCACCGTTACAGAGGTCATTTCTGGCAGTGCTTTTGCCTATTAACAATGCTGCACTGGGTGAAATATATGCTGTAAAATTCCAGCCATCCACTAAGAAGTTAACCTTTCTCTAATATACTATATAGCAAGAACATTACGCATTAATTCTGTACTTCTACCTTCTCAGGTTCTTCACAGTCAGTATATGAATATTGAAACTGTTTCGATAAAACACTGCACTTTTACTGTCCCATTGAAATACACTTATTAAAACAATGTCCTTATTGCTATATTGAACCATAAAATTCTAGTTGTCATATGACACTATTTAATTAGATTTGATATATTAAAGGAAAATAAATACATCTGTGCACTGTTCTAGATATTTTGACAGAATTAATTCATCGTACATTAAATTAGAACATACAAAATAATAATTTCATACAGGAACTCAAACATTTCAGAAACTCATTTCCTGAATATTTAAATGAATGATAGTATAAACAAGTACTTACTTTTATACCTAAGACATCTACAGAAGTATTTTAACCTATTTATCCTAAGTGTAACAATATGTCAGTTTAACAAGAATGATAAGAGAGAGTACAGTATGACCGGAAATCTTTTTCTTCGGTCTGTTTCACACATAGCAGATCCTTTAATAGCATACACATATGCTTACTTATTAATATGCTTAGCTAAAGTAATTGCTTTTGAAATTACTATTTCTGGTCCAGAGTTTTCTTAATAGCGATCTGGCTACTCTTAAAAATCCCATAAAAAAAAAGAAAAACAATATTTAATCACTTTGAATCTTACTCAGCATTAACTTAGAAAGATAAATACATGTACCCTTAAATCCACATTTTAAACATTCAAAAAGACTGATTAATAATCATACTGCTGCTATATGTCATTGTCTTCCATTACATTCAATGTTTTGAAGATATCACTGAACAGACATATTAAATTTGAAATTCCAGGTCTTCAAAAACCTTAGGTAAGTGAACAGTTGCCAGTACTTGCTTCCTGGATGACAACATTTGCTATAAAGAAATTAGTCTTTCACAGTATGAATATGTTAGGAAACAAGAGCCTTCAACCAGAATAATTATATAGCCAGAACATCCTCCTGGTGTTTTTTTGGATGAACTCTTTCTACCAGATAAATTGATGAGATGAAGACAAAGTTAAATCATAATCAGTGACTTAATACAGAAAAGTTCTAGGGATAATTTTCATTATGTCAATGTGCCATCTTACACTTCTTTGATCAGGTAATGTTAACGTTCTAGATCTTGGTATTTAATTCAGCTGTCCTTTGTCCTGCCACAACCCATTACCAATACCATTTGTACTGCAACCCCATAGAAATGTCTTTGGTTTCCCTTGAGTAGCCATTCACAACCTTTGATTTCACACTCTATCAGCTTTAGATCAGATGTATTTCCCTGAGTATGGGACTGCCTTTTTGATAGATAACTCCTGCCTTGGGAAGTCTTCGTTCCTGAATCAAAGCCTGACAGCTGGGCTAGGGCCCGTTCTTTTTTTGCTGTATACATTACTGGAAGAAATTCAGGGTCACTTGTCAAACTACTGTTCCTCAGAGTAAAAGAGTGGCTGACCACCAGCTTTCTGCTGTAAATGGGCTGTTTAAAGCCATTTAATGGTGATGTTAGGGAGAATGCACCGAACAGATCAGTTGGATATTTGTGCTAGAGTAAAACTCAAGACAGAGTAAAAAATGACATAGCAAAACCAAAAGGCTTCTTTCCATTAGATAAAATGTGACTCTCTCTATATAAACATATACATAAATGTTTGTCAAAGCACAAGTTCCCATGCCCAGTTTTAAGTATCAGCTATTAAAAACCAATGTTGTCACTTGACCTAAAATTTACAAACTTTGCAAACAGATAAACAAAATGGAAACCAAGCTGAAGGCCTGTATTCAATTTTGAGTCCCTGAATCCAAAAATATATGGAGTAATTGGAGAATGTCTGGTGGAGATCAAAAAGCGTAATTCAGAGTCAGGGGAACATGAACTTTACGGGAAGATTGAATGGATTCTAGTTTTTCCGAGAGAGAACAAAAATCAAGAGGCAACATGATTACAGCCTTCAAATGCATGAAAGTCTTCTGCAAAGAGGAAGGGAACTGTTAAGCTGAAGAACAGATTGCTTGGGAAGTCACTCCTGGTCTACGATGAAGGCAGCATGTTCTGAAAAGTAACAAGAAGTCCCAGATCATGCAAAAGGGAGAAGTGAAACACATTGCACAAGTACAGTGGCAGACCTTGGTCTGCGGTGTAGTGGGACTGCTTACTGCAGTTCCTAATAGGAAGAAATGAAATGTAGACAAGTTGGTCTGATCCACAGATGTATCATTATGTATCAGCCATGCGATTCCTGCTGTCTCAGAATAAAAAAGCAGTCATTCATGATGGGAAAATACGCAAGAGAGGTGATATCCACCATGCAGCAGGCATGAGAAAAGGCAAGTAAAAGAAAAAGGGTTATGCATTTCCCAAACTTTATCACTCGACCACTGGTGACAAAGTACAGCTAATCCTGCCTTTGAGAAGGGAATAGATAAACTTGCGAGGACCCTGCCATGATTGTGACTTAGTGATCGTCAGGTGTCATAAAAAAGAGGAGATTCAGAAGCATGAAGTTCAAAAGCACATCTTTTTATGTGATGCATTAATCTGATAGAAAATGAATAGGGAGTGTAAGCGATCAAAATGAAAAGTGTATGGATGTTGAAGGTTCTTACTCATAGCACCTTAGACCCCCCTTGACATCTGGAACACAACTGTCTCTGTAGCAGTTTTATTTTTGATACCTCAATCCACTAATTTGCATTCTGACCCTTACAAAAGGGATGAAAGAATGAACCAGAGCTCAGAAGTTAATGCTCCAAGAAAGCTGGTTAATCCTTCATAGGTAAGAATTGCACTTACGGTGCACCTGTTAGCATGACCTCTAAAACATCCATATTCTTGATTCCTGCACAAATTTAGCCATTACCTAGAAAGGGAGGGAAGAATTTTATATAGTCAACAAACCTTATTGTTTGAGTTCATTTAATGCAATATTTTTTCCTCTTGTATTCAAAACACAGATAACAGTCTGATTTGACTTCCAGATATTACTAATGGTATAGTAGTTACTGCAATGGTAACCCTAATATGGTTTTCAGTAAATTAGGAATATATATCTAAGAGGAGCATGACAGTCAAGTATTTTTCATATGTTGTGTTCAATGCCTGAGGATAGTATACTCTCAATATTGTGCAGATTAGTTAAAAAAAAAAAAATAAATCTGACTGGTAGTCAGCAGCTCTGCCAACAGCTTCATATGCAGGTCTTGGAATTACCTTGTTTCTCATAAGTCTGCCTTATATTGGGTCTGGTTGGGATGGACTTAACGTTCTCCATAGCAGACCTCATAGTACTGTGTTTTGTATTTGTAGCTAGAATGGTGTTGATAACACCCCGATGTTTTGGCTACTTCTGAGCAGTGCTCACAAGCATCAAGGATGTCTCTCCAAACCCCACCCCTGTAAAAAGGCTAGGGTTGGGCAAGAGGTTTGGAGGGGACATAACCAGGACAGCTGACACAAACTGATCCAAGGGATATTCTATATCTTATGATGTGCTCAGCAAAAAAAAGGTAAGAAAAAGAAGAAGGGGGGACATCTGTCATTAAGGTGTTTATCTTCTGCAGCAACCGCTATGCGTCCTGAAGCCCTGCTTCCCAGAAAGAAGCTGGATATCACCTGCTTTGGGAAGTAGGGAATAAATCTTTTTGTTTTCCTTTGCTTCTGTGCACAGCCTTTCCTTTATTTTATTAAACTGCCTTTATCTCAACCCACGAGTTTTTCATCTTATTTTCTCCCCCTGTCCTGCTGAGGAGGAAGAGTGAGAGAGTGGCTTGGTAAGCACCTGGCAGCCAGTTAACGTCAACCCACCACAGTCATTTTTGGCACTCAATGTGGAGCTTTCAAGGAATTTGAGATAAGGATAGGCATTGGGAGAAGTAAGTGACAAAACACGGACTGAACATTGTGGGGAATTTGTGTTGTTGTAATTGTGGTGATGGGATGAGGGATGGAGTGTGCATAAATTGTCTACCTTTGTCGTTGCTGTGGTGATGTTATTTTGATTTTGGTGTGGGGAATTCTTTTGTTGACGTTAAGTGAAGTTTGTGAAGATTGTAGATTGTGCGATAAATGTATATTTTAATACACATTTTAATATACTTTTTTAATATTTTATTTAATGTTTTTATAGTACAGTATTCCCATGAAAAAGAAATACACTAGATTAGTTTCTAATGAAAATTTTAGATAATAGGAGATTCTATCTAATATTAAAATTGATGCAAAAGAATCTAATCAGAGGATCTGTGCTCAGCTATCGATCACGAGCAATACCAACCATATTACTACTGTTGTTAAATATGGAGAGGTGTTGTAGATAGGAGCTTTGGGATTCCTCTGGACAGACTGAAGGTAAATGACCTTGTGCTGAAAACTAACTTCAGACAATATTTTTTAATTATTTATTTAAGAATTATTTTTGTATTACGTAGTGTGAACCAGCCAACCTCACTCTGTGTTCACCAAGTACCAACAGTATTAAAAGTGCATAGTCTGACAAGATAATTAATGTTAAAAAATAGCTTTTCCCATGTCTGTAAGGAAAAAGTAGCAAAATTAAATTGATTTGGTTTAGACTTTCATATTTCTTAAAAAAACCCGTGATTTGTTTGTGCATATTTATTTGGTTTAGCCTATTTTATGTTTAAAAGGTCACATTGATTAATAGAAGTCTTTATAATAAATAAAAAACCATTACCATTCTAACTTAATATCACTTTATATATGTAATATACAATTAAAAATAATGCAAAACAGGAAGATTCCTAAAGGGGTTCTGTTTTACTAGACTTAACCCATTGTTTCAAATCTCTAGTGAAAAAACTCTGTAACAGAAATCACATCCTGCAACAGAAAAAATCAGACTATATTTCTGCCTTGTTCCTTATCTAGAGTTGTTGTACTGATATTAACAGTGGAACTCTGTATTCAGATGGGGCAGAAATTTATTTGTTTGAATAATGGATGATTTTCCTTTCTTTTAAACTAACTTAGAATCTCTTGTATTCTCCAGCATTGCAATATGATCCTCAGATCAATAGTATACTTTCCTGTATTTATCATTGCAAACCTTTTAAAGATACAAACAGTTCACAAGATAAATAAACATCACAGTTAACCCCCTAATACTCTCCTTCTTCGTACTTTCTGGTCATAAAACTCTATTTTTACAGCAAAGTCAGCTACTATTAAACTTTTCTTTGAAATACTTCTATATAGTTTCTCTGCCTCTTCATAAAAATTTGCAAAATTATTACTCTATAAAATCACTCCTAAAAAATCTGATATTTCGATTGAAATTTTTCTTCTGTGAGGATAATTTCCAGTATAGGTACATACAGGGATTCTCAAAAGTCCTTCAAAAACAATAAAAGGCTCCCTTGTATTTGCATTATCTTTGAATCAAAGCTAGTCTTTAGAGAGCAAAAGTGAGATTGGATGTTTCAGTCTTTATCCTCACTTCAATACAATCAATATGTTTGCTAGGCAAAGGACCAAACTACTGGCATGAACTCTAACTTCTAATGGACAAAGTGCATTACAGGTTAGGTTTTAAAGCCCGTCTTGGAAAGTTGATGCTTTATACAGCCTTCTGATCTCCTGTTTGATCATCAGTTGAATAGACTTACGGAGAGTCTCTTGAGTTCACAAGATTTGTCATTCTATGACATTTTTTCTTTACTCTTAAGATCCTTATTATTCTTCTTCAAAAGACTTAAGAAGTAGTAAAAAATGTTTACAATATTAATGCTAATATATACTGAATTCTTCTGACTTTGGTATGGGGGTTTCCCCTACACTCATCTAAGAGTACACAGAGAAGTGACAGATATTAGCAAAAATGTTTACAAATTGTGAAGATGCACTAGATTACGGTTGAAAAAATTATTTTTTTTTAAACCAATACCGATGAAATACATCACTCACTGTCTCTTATTCTCCTCTTTAAAATTCTTCAACCATCACTCAAAGAGCAGAACTACTGTCGTAGACTTTTCATGGCTACATGCAAAACATAGCTAGTTATTCACAGCCAACCTGTCATGGAAAACTATTTATTGAAACTATTCAAGGAATAACTAAACCCAACAATTTTTAAGTGAACACTGTTGTTGCTTCACAGTCAGTTTGGTAACGGAAAATGATTATGGCAGATATTAACCTTGACTAGCTCTGTTATCAAAATTTTATTCCACTGGAGTTAGTCTCCTGCAGCATTCATTTTGATTCACTTAGGAATTCACAGCACTCACTTAGAAAAAGAAAATAAGATATGATATGAAATTTTCTTGAAAGTCAACTGTAATAAACCATGAGTAACAGTTTATCCTATTATTTCCAAGAGCTCCAATAGCAATGGAGTAGCATTTTGTCATCTCACCTGCAGATTATTAATATAACTGAGTTATACTGTTACTGAGCTTCTGAACAGCTCATTTTATTTCCTAAAAAACTTTCCTCTAATAGAAGTTAAAAATAGATGCAAACCCAAATTTTTGCTCCTAATCTCAAAAGATACATTTTATAGGATAGATGGGCAGAAGCCTTTCTTTAGATCACCCAATAGCTGAAATTAAGACCTAAAAATTAGGTTTAACCTAGAAACTATACCTAAAATTCCCTTAGGTTTTGATCTATTGAATATTTTATATATCTGTGTACATGTTTCTGCCAAGAACCAGCCCCAAACCCCCAAGACTTCAGACACAAATCTGTATGCTTGGATATTACATCTATGTGCTGATAAGTAACAGGCTAGGATAGGCTTCAAATACATCATTTGCAGATAATGATGTTTGACCGGTGTCACTGAGCTCCTAGTATAATTTTCAAAAGTTTTCCTAACAATGGTATAGAGAAAGCTGTTTGTCTCAGAGTACTAGGCAAGTTTGTGAGATTGGTATTTGCAGATCTTTTTATTTATGTGTTGAAAATTGACAGAGGACCGAAGTGTAGAAGTGCTAGATATCACAGTATGGAAGTTGCGTAAACTTGGCTTTCAGTCTGAAGCCCAGTCTGCAAAAGCACTTTTTAAAAGTTCAGCGCTAACTGCTAAGAAATACTAAATATAGTGGTCTCTTTGGTCTTTAGGTCACCTCCAGACCTGTACTACCTAGACTCAAGGGAATGTCTGTCCATTTAGGAGATAAATCTTTTTTCTTTTCTTTTCTTTTCTTTTCTTTTCTTTTCTTTTCTTTTCTTTTCTTTTCTTTTCTTTTCTTTTCTTTTCTTTTCTTTTCTTTTCTTTTCTTTTCTTTTCTTTTCTTTTCTTTTCTTTTCTTTTCTTTTTTTTTTTTGTGTTATTGAATGTGGCTTTCTTTTAAGAGACCCTGTGGTTGCTGAAGGACTTTATCTGAAGAATTGGGTCAGGTAGAGCAGGTGTGTCTGTCTCAGTGCTCTATCAGTGCCCAGCAGTTATCTTTTCTTATGTGAGTGTTTATTATCCAACGCAGAAACAGTCTTGGAAGAGGATTGCAGTATTTTTAAGTAAAAAAAAGTTAGATGACAGAAGCAGGATTCTTCAACTAGAAGAATGACTTCATGAGCTTTGACCTTATGAACTTTGCACAACTTCACCAGAAGAAGGGTTGGCAACAAGTAGCACTGTCTACCTCCCTTCCCCACTACATATAAATAGTTTCAATTTGTTTAAAGGCATTCCAATTGTAAAGGTGTAGATTTGAGTCTCTAAACTTGAGAAGACAACTCGGCTCGTGTTTCTCACTTCATGGGTGAATATGATACTATAATGCTATTTTGTAGATGGTGTCTAACTGTATGTTTTTATACAGTACTTACAACTTTCTAATCTAATTTATCTTAGCTGTGCTCTGGGCACACCTCTTACATGGGTCCCTTAAAGGACACAGATGCTGCTCTTACAGGTTTCTGAATCTAGCAGTGTTTAGGGAGGATTTAGGTATATATCTGCCTACAATAAGGTGATCTGGGGCAAGATGAGGAAATAACACTGAAGGTACCTAGAAATTCTTTATGTACGTAATTGAGTACAGAAACCCATTGTAGCTCTTCTGTTCTATATTGTGTCTAACTCATTATATAGATCTGGCTCTGGACACTTTTGCTTTTGAAAATTTTGAGAAACAAATCATGATAATAACCTCTTTGCCATTTTTATAGTCAATTAAATCATGCATTAATTTAAAACTATCAGCAGTACTAAGGGCTGAGCTGTCTCCTAACTTGAGCCTCACCTAAAATTTTGTCAGAAATTGGACACAGTTATATTTGTCAGCCAACATGACTGACTCCTGGAAGTCTGCTCACTGGAGGCCTCTTCTGACACTGAGAAGTGGCATATCTTACCAAATCAGCTGTGACGTGGATGTGGGAAGAAACAAGGAACTCCACAGTGCGGTTTTCCTACTGCCTTACATGACAAGGATTCTGCATGCCACATTGTACCAGCTAACAAAGGTCAGGGAGAAACTAAAGTTCCCTTAACTCTCTGATAAACTTGTTCTCCCCATCCTGAAGTAGTTGATTGGAATGCAAATGGAAGAAAAGAGAGATGTAGGGATGTGTATGAAGGTAAATAAAAGCCTGGGTAAACACCAAAATAGGTAAAAAATACAGAGTTTGGAAGGACAGTAAAAAAAATTTGTATTAACTACATTGAGCAGATAGTCTATGGTGAACTTGATAGCTCAAAAGGAGATTACAGGTTGCACTTAATTAAAGTGTTTTTTAGGTGGATGAAGAAAATTAAATTTTTGCAGATAATAAAGAAATGGGGAAAAACTTACTTGGACTCACCTCATCGGAAGAAGAATGTTCCTTTAGAGGTGCTTAAGTGCCACTTACTAAAGTATAAGGTCCTTCTATCTGCCAGTGTTTGATGATAAGCTCAGGGGAGCTCTCCTCTTGTCCAAATAACAAGGCCCAGAAAGGCTTTTCTAAATCACTTTGTAAAAGTAGTAATGTGTTACACAAACTTTGACATAACTACTTGGCCCAATGTAACATGTTTTAATTTGAGGGTTTTCTTTGTTTCTTTGTTTTATAAAGATGATGGGGGGGGAAAGTAAGAATAAAGAAAAACAAAACTTAGTAATAAATATCTAGCACTTTATGGAACATGTTACTGATGTTCTCTGAAAAAAAAGATGAGATCATCAATAAGTTTAGGGTTCAGATGAACAGCAAAGGTCTTATCCAGTAAAATAAAATTCCTCATATGAAAAATTCAGTTGGAAATCTCACACAGAAAAGCTTTCTTGCAGGGTTTTGTAGCAATTGTGTTTATAGGTCCAGTTGCAAATAGAATACTGAAAGAATAAATCTCACAAAGGTCTGTAAAATTCTACTTGCCCAGCCACCTGAGGCAAATAAAAAATTCATGAGCACAAGTAATATAATATAATTAGGAGTTTCTTTTTTATTGTTAGTATCACTGTAGGACAGGGCAAACAAGAAAAATTTCAGTTCACACTTCTCTGTTTTCATAAACTTACAAAAATACTCACTCAGTACTTCAGCACTTCCAGGATCTGAAGTTTTAGCTTGTGCTAAGCTACCTGCCTGTGTTTGGGAACAAAAAAAATAAATATTTAAATACCGTTCACATATTATAATGTTGCTTAAAGCAATAAAGAAGAATTCTCAGATACAGAAAACTGAGTGAGAGTGCAATTGCTAAGTGATTGTGTGATTTGTGTTACTAGACCTCAAATGCCACCTCACCCAAGTTTGTCCCAAGTTAATCGTCTGTGGTGACCCATCTTACCTTCTTGTTTCTACTCTGTCCCCATGTGTAGGGCAGCCTCCATTCCCAAAGTTGAAGGCTCTTGCTCTTCTGCTTTCTATTCTAGTCATGAGAGAGGGTGAAGACTGCAGGTCCTCAGGAAGCACAGAGGCTGAGGATTTATGTGGTTCAGTAGCATCTAAACATCTCTATCTGAGAAGGAGAGGCAGCACTGCACCAAAAGTCTAGGTATTACTAATTCCCCAGCCTCATAAGGCAAGGTAATGGGGTTTTCTCTGGAAACAAAGTACAATGAGAAAACCTTGTAGTCTGATGAAATCTATGGGTTTGGTGGGTTTGTCTGATTTAGCAGTGCAAAAGCACCTCTTTCAACCTTTCCTGAAGCCAAGTGCACCACAGGATGAATTACACTCATGAGAAAGTTCCGTGTGTGTCCAACAGTGCTGTACCATTTAGAACTACTGCAAAGGCAAGTCAATTCATTGGAAGTGTAGCTGCTGATACCTTTCACTAGTAATGTCTGGAGGACCTCATACTTGAGCTCTGCTCAAGATCTTTTGTTCTGCTGAAGAATGTGTTTAAGTAAGGCAACTAGATGACAAGGGAGACTGTTTAAAAAAAAAAAAGTAAGGAAAAAAGATACCACAGATGATCTACTGGTAGGAATTGTCCCCATCTCCCCTCTCACGGTCTTTTTCTAATAAAAAAATAATTGTAATTGTCATATGTTGTATCGTATTTTTCAGAAACTGCTAATTTTTAAACTAATTGTAACCTAGACTTTTTTTTTTACTCGGTCTTTTTGATCAATGATTTTGGTAAAAAGGCAACAATGTTAGTATTGCAATTAACTGTAACTACTAATCTCATTCTGAAGAAGAGATGACAAACAAAAAGTCTTCCTTCGTATTCATATTTTGTGGGTGTAACCAATGCTAAATAAGCTGTATCTGAAAAGAAATGTTCACCAAAAAAATGGGATTTTGCAGCGTCTGCATTTCTGGTAGAATTGAATTAATCAATACTTCTCGTTAATTGAAGTTTAATTTCAGTTAACAGATTCCAAAACTTGGACTTTAATGTAAAGTAGATTCATTGTCAGAGTAATCTGAATTAATAATTTTGGTCTTCATACCATGGTACCGTAAAAATAAAAAGGATGTTCTTAAAGAAAAAAAAAAAGTAAAAAGCTTTTTCATCAGTTTATAACAATAACAGTTTCCCTTTCAATAAGCTCATTCCTGAACACCAAAACCAGAGCCATCAGGATGTTGGTTGGCACATAGGGGATTAAAGGTAAGAAAATGCATTGGTCGTTTCAAAACACGGAATTGTTGAAGGAACTCAAATGCTCAAATGCAAAGAAGCTGGGGAGTAGCAAAGAAAGAAAAAAATATAGGAGGAAAACAAAACAAAACTTGTGGTCAAATTGGAGGGTAGAATGGCAGATTAAACATCACAGAGTCATGTCTAAGGGGTAGTTCAGAAAGACGTGTTATGGGAAGAGGTGTCTTTTGCTCATCAGTACAAACTGAAGGGTGAAAGATGGCCTGCATTTAACAGTGGTGTGCTTATGGTTTTAACTGCTGTCTGTGTATCTGAACTGGCTTTAATCTACTTACTGTGGAGAAAAAAATATGTGGTAGATTTGCAACCAAATTTGATGTAGCTTTCTCACATAGGTGAGCTCTTGGTGTAGATCTCTAAATTTGACCTACAACAATTTGCGGTAGGGTTGCTTTTATGCAGAATCTATTGGATATGAGATATCTGCTTAGCTGTTTCTCTTTCTCTCTGACATTTTTGCACTGAATCTCTTTCCTATGTTTTCATGAAATGCAGTTCTTTTTTCAAACTATTCGGTGTTTTCTATAAATTAATGCTGCTGTCCTGAAGCCTATTTCCTGTAATACACTTTTTCCCCCTGCTGCTTATAAATCCTTTTTAAAGGCTTTATTTTAAAATACAAAGGATATACAATTATGTAAGATATTAGAGGAAGTCTTGTGCATACAGAAAATGAAAACCGCAATGATCAACTCTGCCTTTCACATCAAAGAGCAGAACATTCCCCACAGTGCTTAATGTTTCACAGTAAATTCCAGATTTAGTACACCTTTTCTTTCTACTGTTTCTAAAACATTAGACATTTTTTAGGCTCCATAGTTGTTGTTCTTTTTTTTTCCTTTTCTGATTTTGTACACATACTAAAATTCAGGAAGAGACTGGAAAAGTCACTGATAATTGCTGCATGGCAAGAGGGAATCAACTTAGAAATTTAACAAGAGCAAGTGCTGGATTCTCCATCTGGGACAAGGTAATTCCCGTTATATTTACAAATTGGGGGATGAGAAGCTGGAGAGCAACTCCACAGAAAGAGATCTGGGGGTCTGGGTTGATGGCACATTGAATATGAGTCAACAGTGTGCCCTGTAAGCCAAACAGGCCAGAGGTGGCCTGGGGTGCATCAAGCGCAGCATAGCTAGCCAGTCGAGGGAGGTGATCTTCCTACTCTTCACTGCACTGGTGTGTCCCCACCTCGAGTACTGTGTGCAGTTTTGGGTGCCTCAGTACAGGAAGAACATCAAACTATTAGATTGAGTCCAGAGAAAGGTGACCAAGATGGTGAAAGGTTTTGAGGGCAAGACTTATGAGGAGCGTCTGACGTCACTTAGTTTGTTCAGTTTGGAGAAGAGAAGGCTGTGGGGTGACCTCATCCCAGTCTACAACTTCCTCAAAGAGAACAGTGGAGGGGGAGGTGCTGATCTCCTGTCTTTGGTGACCAGTGATAGGACACGAGGAAATGGAATGAAGCTGCATCAGGGGAAGTTCAGATTGCACATTAGGAAAAAGCTCTTCACTGAGATGGTGATCAGTCACTGGAACGATCTCCCCAGGAAAGTATTCAAGGCATCAAGCCTGTCAGAGTTCAAAAAGCATCTGGATGCCACTCTTAGTCATATGATTTAGTCTTAGGTAGTCCTGTGAAGAGCAGAGAGTTGGACTCGATGATCCTTATAGATCCCTTTCAACTTGAGATATTCTATGACTCTAAGATTCTATGAACTGCTTATCTTCATATGGGTTTACCAGTGTGTAGTGTTAGGCAGGCTGTTTGGAATAGTAAATGAGGAAGGTTTTAAAACATTTATATTGCCTTGCCTAACTAGTGTGTGAGGTTTTATTCTCGTCTAGGTGTTGTTGTTTGATGTTTTTGATGGCTGCTCCTCTCAGACACCACAGCCATGACACTGGAGTGTTGTAGAAGGAAATCTTCACCTTGAACAAATGGTTTCAACATCCTGGATACCAAATTCTGATTAGTTCAGTTTTATGTTTTCATTGTGGTTTTGTTTTTAATTACTTTGCTGTTTGAATTATTGTAAAAAATGAGTATTGTGAACTGTACAATTCTTTTGTTAACAAAGTAAATTACAGTATTTCTTTCATTCCTAATAACAATTTTAGTAAATATTTTTTGTCAGCACTCCCAGTTTAAAATTTTTTGTTCTTGTGAACTTAATGAGTCTTCTTAAACCTTTCAATCTCAATTTTATATCTTTATTAAAGAAGAATACCATAATTAATTGTTTTGTCTGATAAGTAAAAAAAGCTGGGCGGAATTAATACTAAATTCAATGTATGCAGTGAAAATATGACTAAGTCATTTAAATATTTTATGTGCTTCATTTGTCATAATTGAAGTGTTTATTATGATTCTTCTAGTCAACAGCTTTCAAAAGCACCTGAATTACCCTCAATTATGGTTATTAAATAAAAAAAATATAGCTTTTACTTCATAAAGTTTGTAGTTATTCTCTTAGGCTACCTATTTTTCTTAGCAACATTTTGCCTTCTTTCTAAACTGCTTCCCACTTTAGCAGCGAGCATTTCTTTACTCAATATGTAATACTTCTTCCCAAATTAAAAATCATATCTTATTCTTTGATAACATGTAACAAATATTTACAGCTATTGAAACGTTTATTGTATGTTAGCAAATACTTCTTTCAATACTTCTTCTTTCATACTTCTTTCAATAACTCTATTGAAGGAACAATTTCTAATTTGTTGCACTTTGCTAATCTTTATTTTAGTAGTATGTTTTAAAGTTGAGATTTGTCTCTGAACTTATGAAAATAAAGTCTTTGCAAAATGTGTCCTTTGGAAGGATAAGGAAGCCTGCCTGAGTGCTATGGGAATGTGGGAAGTTTGACTGAACATATGGTCACGCTGATCACCTTGCATTGCCATACAGTCGCCTTGTTTTATTGGTTCATGAAGGCAGTCACTGCCCTGCTAGACAACAGCAAGAAATAATTTATCTGTTGATTGAGTAGTTGCAGGAGCACTTTTAAATACTGTTTGAGTAGAGCAAATGAGCATTAAAGATGTCTTATGACTTGAATGCATCTCAGTGATCCAACTTTTTTTATGGTTGTTGCAGGCCATTTTCTTTTCTAAAATGTATTACTTACCTTGGTATGAAGGGAGAACAGCAACCCTGCTTTTCTGCTGTGTGGGACCATTTCAGTATTAGAAGCCGAGCCTTGTGACCATAGGAGCTGCAGGATGAATTTGGTAACTTCTACACTGCAGAGCTGTCCAGGACTGTCATTGCAGAGCTGGATGTGCACACTTGGTACACTCTTAAAACTGCCCAGACAACAGGTTGCACAGGTAGGCAGAGCCCTGGGTGACTGCTGCCTGAATCATCTGGGGAATTCAACATAGTATATCTAGCTACTGTGCAGGTTAGCTCTTTTCCTTTTAACTCAGACCCTGAAAATCATGACTGCATCTGTAGTTTCGGGTTGTTTTTCTCTGGTGAAGATCCAGTATGAGGACTCCTATTTTTTCACCTCTGTGATCTAAGGAACACATGCACATGTTCCTAGTCTGTATGACAAAATTTTAAATCAGTAAAGCATTTCCTGGAATGATCCAAACTCATAATTTTACAAGTATCAACATTGTTAATACCTGAAAACATTTTTGCACGACTTCAGCAAAACTCAGATTTCCTTTCTCTGAATATCCTTGAGTTTCTTCCAGTTATCTCTGAATTTCAAGTAACAGCTTCTTTCAGAGGCTGTTCCTTGTTTTCACAAGGAACAGACTCTAGACCATGTCCACAGGGAAGATGCCAAAAAAATTACAGATCAAAAGCATGGCCATCTCTTCTTTCACGGACAGCTGCATAATGGAGGGAAGGAAAAGTACAAACATTGATAAAAAGGTGCTTTTATCCCTTTATTTGTCTTTTCCAGTGTTGGAAATGACTACTGAAGAACAGTAGTTGGCTTTTCATGGTCAAGCAGATATCATAATATTACTTTGAGGTAGGTAACTAGTGTGGCTATCCTTCAGTCGCTGTATTGACCACTGGCTTACTGACTTCACAAGTAAAAATGTATTTTTCAGTAACGTTGTTCAGTCCATGACAGCCAGTTCTTAACAAGATAAAGACTGCTTTTATTTGAATGAATGTTTGCAGAAGACTATGGTCCTATAAATATGTGAACGTTTTGAACTGTTGCTTGAATCTAAACACATGCTCTTGAAAATTTCTTTTGGAACTCTCTTAAACAATTACTCCTGTAATCCAAGAAACACAATAACCCAGTACTGTACAACACAGATCATCAGTTACATCAATACTTCTATTCTATAATTGCTACAACAAACATCCAGTGAGAAATTCACACGCATATCTAGAGTGTTTGTAAAACTCTTGAGAGAGCACAACTTAAAATCAGTTAATAAATAAGAAGCTATGCCTGTCTTCAAATAACTTGCTAACAGGAAAGGGACAAAAGTCTTAATTTGTAAGTTTTCAAAGAGGAAATAAAATAGAAGAATACAAAATTCTGCTTGGATATTTTCCTTATAGCCAGCTGGTTTGGTTTCAAATTATTCAGTGCTTTTGTATGAAAATGAGAATAAGTAGAGCTACCAAGAAAAAAATAAATATAGCTACCATCTTTCAGTGCTCAAAAAATACTAAAAAAAAGAATGTATCAAGTTTTATGTTTTATTTTTTGATAAAAACATTTCTAACCAAAATTGAAAGAAGGTGATTTGTTAGTCAAACTGTGCAGTTAATCAAAATGGAAAGGGAGGAAAAAAAATAGGAGCTACTTATTAGTATTTTCATTTTCCTCTGGCTATTTTTATTTCATGTGCTCAGATTACTTCAGGCACTTGTACTTATCTTGTGCCTCAGTATAATCCTTCAGTGGATTACTGTGAAATAGTAAGCACAGCTCTATATTATTCACAGTTTCATAAATACATTCAAATACCAAACGCGCTTTTCATTTAAAGTGGAATGAATATTGTTTCCCACTGGAAGACATTAGATACTCTCTATAGCACACAAAAGTGAGAGGCTGTAGTACCTTTGAAATGGAAAGCACTTTTGTCAATAGATGTATTTGTCTTGAGGAGATATCTTAAAAAGTCTGGCACAGTGAAACATCTTGAAAATGTATTTCTTTCTGTTAACTATTAAGAGATAAACAGGAGGACCAGGCAGGTAGATCTATATAGGATAGATATATCAAATAGAATTCATTTTTGCTTGTAGTTATACCAGATATTTATATGGAGAAATTAAATTCTACTGAATTTAATAGTTATTTTAGATTCAGAGTGACTTTGAGTTGAATTTGGCTTAGAGAAGGCATAGACGCTCTGCAACAGTAGCATGGTCTTATATTGGGATACTGATCAAGATGTGAGGCATTGATCATCTTTCATTTTTCAAAAGAATAGTCATGCAAGCTGCTCCAGTGGCATCATACTTCATTCATAACTTTATTCATCTTGCAGCTGCACAGGCAACACAGGCAACAATTTCTTATTGGAGAAGGTCAAGGACAAGAGCAAGACAAAAGACCAAATATTGACATATCTATCAATTATCCATATTTGAAATAAATGCTATGATTAGCCAGTAGAGAGACTCTTGCATTCAACTACGATGTGGTGAGAATCTGTAAGAGACCATTGTTACCATAATCAGAATCTGGCATTGTTCATTTTCCTTTTAGTTTTCTTTTGTATGATGTGTTACAGCGTCACTCAGAAGGACACTATTAGAAAATCCAATCAGAATTAATTCTTTTCACTTAATTACCTTCACTGTGGAATAGAGGGAAGAAAATACATAGTAACCTTTGGGAGATACGTGAGATATGGTGATACCATTGCCTGCCAAACTGATGAGGACTGAGGTACCAAGGAACAAATGGACCTATAATATCATTAATCCCTAAAAAATCCCTTTGTGCCTTGGCCAGTATTACTTCTGCAAAGTTTCTTTTTCTTTTTAAAGAACATGAAAGACATGTAATTATATATTTGCAGGTGAAACACTTTGGTTTTACAGGTACTTTTCAGCATTCCTCTAGACTGTTAAGAACTCTTACATCAGTATCTGCTTTGTGCAGCTTTTCATCCTGGATGAAAGCTGTGAATTAGTTTACATTGTTCTACCTGAAAATTCTTCATAACTTACTGCATTACTCAGCTGAACCAGATTTATTTTTTTTTTTAGATCTGTAGTGTCTGCATAGGTAAAAATGATCTGCTGTCCGTGACGCTAATATGTAAATTGTAGATAGATGTGATTGGAGAGAAACTTACACACTGATGTGTTACACAGACTTACAGAATGCCTTCAAAGTAAATCTTCAAAGTATGAGTGCATTTTGATTCAATGATAGCTTGGAGTATTGATAAATAAATTTAAGTTTGAAAACTCAAGCAAGTAAGATCTATAGCATGGGAATAATTTTAAAAGAATATTCTTATTCATGATCGGTGATATTAGTGAAAGTTAAAAGTTAGTGTGATGTTATTTCTGAAGACAGACACCTTTTTTGAACTTCTTCAAAGAAGATAGACACAAGTGATATCTGTTTAGATCCCTACCTACACCAGTTTTGGGGACCCAGTTTCAAACTGTCTACCTGAGGGTAAAACAATTACGTAGGATGGTATTTGCCAACACTCAGAAAGAAATATGGAGCGTTTGTTGCAAGAGTGAATACCACCCCACAAAGAAATTCACTTTTTCCTGTATCTAGTCTAGATTTATGTAACTAAGGGTAACATTGTCACCAACATTGCATTGTCAGTGCAATACCCGCAGTAGCTGTATTTTGTAGTCCTTAACTTGAGGAATTATTGAAGTAATTTACCATAATGTAGCGGTAGATTAATGAATAAGTGTAATGCTTGTTTTTTTAATCACCTTGGGTCTGTAATTTCCATATTGTATTTTAAGTTCTACAATAAGAATAGTTGATCACTCGAAAGTTTCTGTGACACTGGGGTTATACTTTATGTGACAGGACATTTCATTCCATTCACTGCTTTCATGAGATAACTCTTAAAAAACTTAAAATGCCTACGTAGTCTCATAGTTTGAAAAGAAAAACTGTACGTGAATTCTTAAATATGTCTCCATTAACTACTTCCTGTTCAGCATGTAAATAGATACTGGCTGTAATCAAAACCAATTAACTTTCATTCCTAAGTCATACACACTGTGAAAATAATAATAACAAAGTTCCTCATTCTACTGTTGTCCAAATAGGATTTCTATTGCACCTAACAAATTGTTAGTAGAGCCAGCAGTTGTTTGCTTCTTGCAGTTTTCCACTATGTCAGTATTGTGAAGTAGTTAATTTGAGTGAGAAATTGTGGTCTGAAAGAGGGAAACTAGGGCTGCATGAAAACCAGAATTTTCACTTTTGGGAAATTCTGTGTCTATCATTAGATATAACTAAACATATTCAGGCACTAAAATGAAAATCTGCTATTTAGAGATATCTTGAACATTAGGAGGCATTCAAACCTTTTTTTTTTCTTTGCCCAAAATGAAACTACAGTCCATTTTAACGTTTTTTCCTTAAATAAACCCGATAATTGCTCTGACTGTCCAGGTCTCTGTTTGCCAGTCTAATGAGTTACAGGCACAAGAAAGCTGAAAGCCCTTATAGCTCCCAAATCTCAGATCTCTTTCTCCTTGAAATGGACACTTGCTTCAGACAAAGCTCCTCAGCTCCTAAAATGTCTTGTAAATCTAACAGGCAAGCAACTTTGCAGCAGATACAACTATTTGTTTTGACATAAAGAAATCTGCATTTTCCAGTGGAAAAATGTCATGTCAAAAATTTCTTGGCTGCCTTTAGCAGGTAGTTTGATGCACTACATGTAGCTGACTGACTTGAGAATTCAGTTGAAGTATGTGAAAAAATAAAGTGGATTTCCAATAGGTGTTGTTCCATGCTGTTACTGTGCAGTTATGCCCATCTACCATATGATGGAAGACTAAAACAGAGATTTTCAGCTCTCAGCTTCCAGTGCTATTTTTGTAGCCAAATAAATCTTATATATTTTGTAGAAAGTAATAGAAATAAGAAGGGTACGCAGTTAGAAATCTAATAATCAGCGTCTAAACTTATATATGAACAGAAATTCACTGTAAGGAAACAAAGATAATATTCCAGTCAGATCATAAATATGGAATCATCTGATTTCCCTAAACTCTTCTTTTGTGCAGTGAATAAAATATTTAAATATTTTCTAATAGAGAATGCTAACTGCTGACAATACACTGTACATATCATAACCTCCAAGTAATTATTACTGAATATGTGGTTATCATTTTGCTGTCTCCTTGTCCATCTCTTTCTAGTTTTGTATATGTCCATGAACTCTTACCTGATTCACATTGCTTTGCATGTGTATCTCTTCATTCCCAGAATGTCTCGATGTCATTTATTTCTCTCTTTCTGATGCACTTTCTGCATTCTAGATATCTGAGGCTGCAAGTAAAGAGATCTTGCAGTTTTTACATTGATTTCTTTTTTTTTTTTTTTGCATTTGTACATCAGTGTTGATAGAAAGTTTAAGGGAAAGATAATGTGAAGTCACAGAAATTAAGACAATCATGGAATCAATAAAAATATTGACAGATTATACTAGTAACTGGAATATAATAAAGAGCTTGCAAGCAGAGAAAGATCTAATTATAGTAGCAGATATTTCATCATAAGAAGAGAGAAATATTTTCATAAGGGGTTGAAGTACAAAAGGATCTAGAAAATTAAAAGATGGACAATGTACATTGTAAGGAATTGGAGTTAGAAAAGGGAAGGTAATGCTGATTGAATGCATCTGAATGCATGAAAGCACTTGCACTCAGCAAGACAGCAAGGACAGAAATGATATTGAGAGCTTTGAACTTCATTGCATCTCTCAGTTTGTAAGAATTTCCATGCTGTATCAGACCTCTCATTTGTTTGGCTGGGTATCTTGTTTAAAATTCGCCATACTGCCTCTTCTGAGAAAAGCATATACACAATAGGCAGAGGCAGCATTGTCTGCCTTTTGTCTTAGGTCTTTTCTCAATTATTAGAGTTTTTTATAAAACCTGAAGTACAGGAGTTAATGTGCATTCTTCAGGTGTTGCTATTGCCACAGTAATGTTGTAGAAAAAATCTCATACCATACAATTTATATACATTGAGTTTGGAAAGTTTTGAAAGTTTTTGACCTCAAGAACTGTGGCAATAACTTTCAAAGCCAAACCACACGCTGTGCGAAAAGGAGTTTCTTTACAGGTAAAATTTTTCAAATCTCTTTGAACATTCACTTTTCTTGCATTATGAAAAAGGGGCAGAAGTAGTTTTTGACAACTGGGATATCCTTGATATCCATGTTCTTTTCCATGGTTAATGTTGTTAACTTCCTATTCTCTGAGCAAGTATGTTAGTAAATGTTGCTTTCCTGTAGAACATTTTTTGGAGAAAGTACATTTTTCTTCTTGCATTCCTTTTCCTTAGTCAAATGAAGTTCATTTTCCTAGTGCTTTTAGAGTTGTTTCTTGTTTGTAAGGGTCTAGTGCTTCTGAGTAACTAAAGTATGTTGCCCCTTCTTAGCCTTCTTCCATGTCATCTACAAATACAATAAATAATCTGGGATCCTTTATGAAACCTTAAGTTAAGTATTTGCATTATACCATGACAAAAAGTGAAACAAGATCTACAGAGAGAGTTAAAAGCCATTATAAGTCCAACTGGAAATCATAGTCATATTTTCTGGCACACAAGCCAGATCTGAAACAGCTGTATGGAGCAACATACACTTTTTTTTACTCTATTCTACTGAAATATGATACTGAACAACATCATCTATATCTGATTTTTTCCCTCCTCAGCTTCACTGATTGGTATAATAAAATATATTACTTTTTCCTGACAAGCTTGTCTCGCTACTGCCCCACTGAGACAGCATGACATATATTTAATTTTAGCTTTTCCATTGGCTTTCCTAGGAATTTTATTAATGCAAGTTATTTACTGATCATTCCATGGCTGCTTAATTTCTTTATTACTTTTTGGAAATTTTAAAGAATCTTTTTGAAACATAAATGCATCTCCATCCATGCCCAGTTTTTCTTTACCTACCGCTTTTTTGGTTATTTGTAGTAATGATCTACATCTTTTCACTAGTCCTTGCCTACATATATAAATGCATTATTCTATTGGGCATCAAGATCCATATTACTAATAGCTCTTCAGCTCAGATCTTAATCAAAACCTTAAGAGAAAAAAAGATGAACTTTGTCACGTGCCCTGAAGATTAAAAAAAAAACCAGAACAAAAAACACCACACAAAAAGACCCCAACAAAACAAATAAAAACCCCTCAAATGTGTGTGTGTGTGGAAACTGAGTAAAGAACTCATTATAGGCCTTTCCTGGCTGGGCAGACAATCTCCTTTCCCCCTAAAAAACAGAAGATGAAATCTTGTTACCGTGTTTAAAAGATTATGAAAAGGTATCTTTCAGCATAGGACAAAAACACCAATAGTAGCAAAGAAGTTAATTAAGGCTCTTTGATGTGATAATGTTGAATAAGTAAGTATTTTTGGAAAGGGAATGTATGAAAAAAACCAATTTGGAAAATATGAAGATATAGGTATTAAGAAGGAGAAGCAAAATAGGTGCTCCCTAGGTGGTAGGACTAAGTGAAATATGTTGAAGAATAGAAAGAAAGGCTGTTAAAGCTGAGAACTATACTCATAAGCCAGTAGAATACATACCACAGTTAAGTTACAAAGCAATTGATTGAAATTTAAGATACTAGTCAAAGAAATGGGGGCTTAAAACAATACTAAAATGAAGAACACGAAAAATATGTTTTCCGTGAAGATTTGTCTCCTCTAGAATAAGTTATGATATTTGCATACAATGTTAGTTTGTTTCTTACTGCTTGCGCATTTTCCTTGTAAGGCAGGCTAGGAATGATCAAAAACCAGAGTTGTCATAATTTATTCAAAAAACACTCTTATGTCCAATTTGAGGTCACTGCTTTTGCCTCTCATTTCACCTTAGCTGATTGTTTTTCTTATTACTAACTGCATGAATTGAAGATCCTTTTTAATCAGTCGGACAATTTAATGTTTCCCTTTTTCTCAGTAAAGCTATATACCAGTTTTCATGGTTAACTGTCAAAGCTGCATGATCATAGTCCAAATAACTGCATTTAATATGATGCAGACAGAAAGCTGACACGACTTTTGGCCAATTGTCTAAGCTGTGGTGGAAAACATCATCCTTATGCTATTGTCTTCAGTCCCAGATTTACAAAAAAATTCCACCAATAGAAAATCCCCACTGAAAGGAAATCACAGTAAGTAATATTAGGCAACATATTGCAGGGGATCTAATAAGAAGGTTGTGTAATTTATATATTTGATTTGGCAATAAAATTAAAAAACTGTGGGAAAGACTGATTCTGGCCAACATGACGTTAACAGTTTTCAGAGACGTATTGAATCAGGAAAAATGGTGGGAGTTGTGTAAACATTTCAGCTGATCAGAAATGAAATGCTTTTCCATATTTTGGAGTGCCCTGAATCACTTGCAAAATATCATGCGAGAAACGAAGAACTATTGTTAAAAAATACGTGCCTCAGTTGTTAAGTTATACATTAGGTAAGTGAGAACCTAACTTCAACTGCCTTGTCTGATCTGATACAGAAATTTGAATTTAATCCCTTTTATTCGAGAAAGTACTCCAAACAAAGAGCAGTGAGATAATCCAGTATGAAGAATTTCTCAATAATCCTACTTCTAGTTGAATGCAGTCCCTAGTGATGAGTGAAAAAGTCTCTTAATGATCTGTAATAATTCGAAACATTTTATTATTGAAATATAAATCTTCTCCCTCTTACATTCTACAATACACATTGCCAAATTAACAGGAAGGACCGCCTCCTTCACTAAATCACTAAATTGAAAGTCAGGTGATTTGCACTCTGTCCTATAATATCCCTTAAACTTCTTGTAATATGCATTTTCTTTCTCTCCAATAGTTGAAAGAAAGAACTTGTACAGGCTGTTTAGACTGTTTGCTAAGTCTGGGTTTGTAGTCTGGGTTTTGGCGTCTCCTTTGGGACATTTTAGTCCAGTACACTCTTACATCACCAGAGTCCTCAAGATGGCAACCGACCCTAGAAGGCACTTCTTCCTTTTTCAACTGTTGTGATATCTGATCTTAACAGTGGGGGTTTTATGGGTCACATATTGTTATAATTTACATTACTGTGGATCTGCAACACTCACTAAGGGGTCTGCTGGTGACAAATGGGGGAATGGTAACAGATACAGACAATTAATGAAGCAAGAAGCAATATAAGATGTGAACTGAAGACAGAGACTTGTAGTGAAATAAGGGAAACATGCATGAAGGAGGAGAACCTGGCTAACTAAATGAAATCATTATGTTCTGCTGTATTGCTTTAAATATAGGGTGGGTAGAAGAAAAATCAAACATTTCCTGTTGCATCTGTACTCAGGCAACAGAGGCCATAGGTATTCAGCCTCAAATGGTTGCAATACTTGTTTCATTTGCCTTTATAAATGTAGTATACTACACTTTTTATTCATGCTTTGGAAATGCTCATTTCCACTGCCAAGGTAGCCAATACAACCTGTAAAACTAAGAGTATGTACAAAAAGGAATGTGATGCCATTTAGTAATTAACAGTGTAAACATTCATGACATCATGTTATGTGTAAATACTTTCAATAGAAAACCAGTCACAAATCAAGTAAGAAAAATGGGCATTCGTTATTTCTTATTGTACATATAAACTTTTATCATTAAACTCTCAAAAGTCTGTAAGAGAGACATGCAAACTAGAAGCCAGAATGTGTTAATTAAGATATAGAATGGAAAATTTAATCAAAGAACCTCAGGTAGCAAGTGGAAAAAGGAACAAAATCCCCTCAGAGTGCCACATGATACAAAAAAAAAAAAATCACAATAAACAAGCAAGGAACTTTTCTTAGGTCACAGATAGAAGTGAGATGAGGCCATCTTGGGAGAAGGGTCTTAGCTTTCTGTCTATGTGTTTGGGAGAGGAAGTGGGGAAGGAGGAGCCAGTAGCCACATTAGACGAGTTAGCTCAGTATTAAATCAGTAGTGGAAGATGCTGGGGAGCATCCTCCCTGAAAGCTGTGAGATTTTGTGATAGCTGATGAATGTATGGACTAGTTGCTCTCCCATCTTCATTGGTACCTGCTGAAAAGGCACACTTATCGCACCCTGCCTCAAGGTTGCAGCTTGCAGCGGATAGCACTAGAGAAGGTTTGAGCAAACAAAAATTGTCATTCAAGTGACAGCAGAACCTCCCTCCATGGAATGGTAGTGGGAAAATAATTTCCAGTCTCTAACATGAATAGATAATTATTATCTGCAGTTGTCTGAGTACCTTCCTGGGAATAATCTGGTTTGCTGCTCCAGGGAACATAGCAGAGAAGAGCACTTGACGCCTGAAAGTACACTGTCTCCAGACTCAGCAGGGAGACAGAATCTAACAGCTTAAATATTTCAGGAATGACTTGCTAAACTACCACTTATGTTTTAAAATGGCATCCTTTCAAACAAAAACTTTGATGGGGAGGATGATTTGTCTCTCACCTGTAAGATATGGTGGATGGTTCTGGGCAAGAATACAAATTAATGCATCAAGTTCAACATTATCATACTTAAAAGTATGCTATCTACTTAAAAAACTACTACAAAATATATAGTGATTTTTTAGCTCAGGAAATATAATCTGTAGTAGAACTCCAGCAAACACAAGCCTGGGAAATGTTATGATACTCTCCTTTGGAGGGGAGGAGGTGCACAAAACCACACGCTTCCCACTTCCCACCAGGTACTGTTTGAGACCCTGAAAGCAATAACAGTTTCCCAGAGCAGCTGCCTTGAGCAAGGGTACTTGCATCTGTGGGTGCCCACACAATCTACGGCACAGGACACAGTTTTGACTGGCATTCACATTTTTAAAGAATATTTGCTTAAATTTAAATCTGAAGCTTCGCTGTGTACTTTAAATTACAACGTCTAACTGATGTAAGGTTAAGAAATTTAAAAATAAACATTCCTTCAAAAAATCTTGATGCAAGTTTTTCAAGAATTAAATTCATGGTTCATAAATTCTCTTTTCTAATTCATTTACTTTTTTTGGCATCCTCTATGAAATTCAGGCCTGTTGTCTCTCAGATCAATGTATTCATCCCATCTGTCTCCAGAGCCCTAAATATTTTGATGGTTTAGTTGACATCAGTTCATTGCTTTTCATGTAACTTTAAAACTATTCTCTGTAAATATTTAAGTAGCGATGCCTTAAAAGAAAGAAAGTAGGTGAAAAGAACACACATTTCTTTTCCATATTCACTATTCAAAGTCACTGTTTTATTTGTGAGTTTTAAATGATATTAAAAGTAACAAATTTTACCTTTCTGAAAGATTCAATAGACCAAGGGGCCAATAAACAAACTTATAAATCTTATAGTGCTTTACCTAACTTGTCAGATATCTTCTAAGCCATTTTTAACTGGCCTCTTAAGAAAATACGCAGGATCCAGTATATTGAAACAAAAGTAATTAGGTGCGATAACACACACCTCCATCCCCATATATGAGCCCTGTAAGGAGCTTTAATGATATTCTTCTGTTATTAGACACAGAAATGATATATAGCACAACTGACACCATAGCAGAGTTAATTCTGAGATTATAAGGAGCTCTGTCCTACTCAAGATATATTGCACCCATTTTTTGGACAGCTGATAGTCCTCAAAATTATACAGTTGATATTTCACTCGTTGCCAATTATTTACACCAGATTGCTCTATGTTACTTTTAGGTCAGATAATGCTAAGAGCAAATAACTCCCATATAGTGGTATGCCATCCAGTGGCATTCAGATTCTAAATCATTTGGTCATGAGGAAAGTTTTCTATACTCCTCCTTTGTATAGTCCTACTAACCATAATTTTCTGATCCTCTCAGACCTGGCAACTCCATTGTTTCGAAATGTTAGGTCTTACCCATTTTTACAAAGTTCTTGGCTGTATTCCATCCTATCCCTATGAGAAGATTTGATGTTCAGATCGGTTTTGAGTGATAATGATAATGATCTGAAGACACAGTGGTTCCAGGTGCTGAATTTTTAGAATCTAAAATAAGACCTACAATTGCACGGTACAGAAGCAGGTGCAGCAAGATAAGCGATGTAATCCAAAAGCTGGAGCTGAATGGACTGTCCTTGTATTCATGGAGAGGGAAAAGGCAAGGGCTGTCCGTCAGTCGGAATAATGCTAGTTATTGAGGACTAGATTTGCCTGTCAGGATGCGACTTTGTGATACTATTACCTCAAGGTCTTTGCTAAGTTTTAGGCCAAGCCTTCACCTGAAAGGCTTTTATCCAGATTTGTATTTGCTTTAAACCTTGTATGTGTGTCCCTGGCAAAGTTTTGGTAGTGAGGGGGCTTCAGGGGCAGCCTCTGTGAGGAGCGGCCAGGGCTGCCCCGAGCTGGACACAGCCAGTTCCAGCTGGCTCCAACACCCCCACCCCAGGGCACGGCTGAGCCCATGGGCCACGATGGTGGCACCTCTGTGATAATGTATTTAAGGAAGGGCAAAACCGCTGCACAGATGCAAGGGAGAGGAGTGAGAAAAACTGTGAGAGAAACAGCCCTGCAGACACCAAGGTCAGAGAAGGAGAGAGAGGAGTGCTCCAGGCACCAAAGCAGAGATCCACATGCAGCTGCTGGAAAAGGCCATAGAGGAGCTGGTTGTCCCCTTGCAGCCCATGGACGACCATGGTAGAGCAAATATCTGCACTGCACTTCCTGGAAGACTTAACACCGGAGCAGGTGGAGATGCCCTGAATGAAGCTATGGAGAAGCTATAGAGAATGAAGTTCTACCCATGGAGAGCCCATGCTGGAGCAGGCTGCTGGCAGGAACTCTGGCCCACTGAGAGGAGTCCATGCAGGAGCAGGTTTTCTAGCTGGAATGTCAGCCTGTAGGGGACCCACACTGGAGCAGTCTGCTACTGAAGGAGGAGAAGATCCATGCTGGTGCAATTGTTGAAGAATTGTAAACTGTGGAATGTAGACGTGTTAGGAATGAAGGATTGAAGCTGAGCCTTGGAAGAAGGGGGTGGGGAAAAGGTGTTTTAGTTTTTGTTCATTACTGTCCTACTCCTTTTTTTTTTCCCCTGCAAGAAATTAAACTTTTCCCATTTTCCCATAAGCCAAGTCTGTTTTGCCTGTGGTGGTGATTGGTGAGCAATCTCCCTGTCCTTATCTCTATTCACAAGCTTTTCTATCTTATTTTGTTCCCCTGCTCTGCTGAAGAGGTGGAGCAAGAGGGCAGCTGGATGGACATCTGCCAGCCAGCCAAGGTCAGCCCACCATAAACCTGTACTAGTATATCTGGCTAGAAATGTAGGTTAGAGCTCAGGTTTGATTTTTATTCAAATTTTACAGCAGGGGTCTTATTAAATCATTGGCGGGCTCATAATTATCCAGTGTCTTTCCGTTGTTCCCCAAAGGAAAATAGGGAACCATTTCTTATTACAAATGACACAAAAGGGTAAGAAAACACTGTGTATTTGCTTGGACCAAAAAACATAGGATATGGTAGTAGTCAAATAGAAGGGATGACAAAATCTACAAGGACACACTGATGCTTTTTTCTGTCAAGTTCCGTGAAGTTCCCCTGGCCCAGATTCATGCAGCTGTTTCCCTCAGGTTATCAGATATGTGGAGTAACTTTTCACTGAGGAAATACCATTACTTTTTATATACACTTTCTCAAATGCGTATATCAAGCAAAGTGAGCATTGGAGCATCTTTCTTTTTTTTCCCCAGAAGTATTTTAGATTAAGTTTCAAAAAGCAAAAGGAGTATTTAAAATGATCTGCTTCATCAGAATATGACCTTCAGCAAGAAGCTGTCAACAAGGTAGTGAGATAGTCAGAATTATTAACTGGACCCCAGAGACATCAATTGTAAGCAGTTTTGCGAGGTTTGAGAGTTACAGTACACAAATCAGGCAGTGGAACCTTTAACTTTGCTAATGATAACCATCACTCTAGACTTATAATCTTCTGGATAGTATTTCAGCTGATTCATCTTTGTTCTGTGACAAAGACATAGATTCCAGTGATTCATTACTGTTACATTCCCATTAGCGGAATATTCACTCACCCTAGGGGCTTGTGTAATGGCAATCCTTTGTAAGAAGAAAGCATTTCAGGTTGTGCCAGATTTTTTTGTAAATACTTTAATTATTTTCAATTCAGATAACTGTAAGAAAAAAGGAACTCTCTTATGCCTGTTATTCTCAGTTAAGGGCTGAGACAATAGATAATGACTACAACAGAAAGTAGGCTGAGGATTCAAGCAGTAATGCAGACTATACATGTCATGCACGGCGTTCTGGAGTCATGATTTAAAAAGCAGGCAATGATTTGGTCCACAAGCACACGACAGTCATTATCCGCTCATCAATAGCTCACCCTCAGCGTTACTCATTAATACACTTTCTTGAGAGATGCTCTTCCGGCTATGTCTATGGAATTTGCAGCCACTATTTTTCATTTCCTTCTGCACCATGATAAATGGGAAGATTCTGGATTGACCAAGCTTAGTACCTGCATTTACTAGTTCTGCACTGTCTATTCCAGGCAGTATGAACATCCAAATCAACCTGTTTGATAATAATGATTCAGTTTTATTGGGAGTGATACTTCTGACACGATGAAGTCATCCGACCATCTAGATTCTCTGTACAGTCAATAGAGAAAGTAGTCACTTTTTGATGTGCTTGTCTTCTGAGGTCAGGTGATTTGTATTCCGAAATTCCTTATTTATCTCCCTGCCTGTAAGGAAGATGGGATGTGTTAGTTCTGGCTACCTGGATAATCCGGTTGAGTTGTTTGAGAATCTAGTTTAGATTAAATCCAATCCTTTGCTCTTGCTATTTTAGGAATCTTAATTTAATAGTTAAACTTTGCTGACATGAATCCACACCTTCAGAGGACTATTCAGAGACTAACTACTACAAGTCTAACTACTGCCTAAATTAGGAGACTTCAGTGTCTTCCAGATTCCTATCACACCAGGAGCTTGTGCACTTAAGTCAGTTGATTTTAGTTATTCCTGCGAATAACCTCCTTCCAGCCTCATCTCTTCAGAGTTTATCACATAGCCTTCACACGCACAAACACACACACACACGGTTCTTTTATCATAAAGATATGGTAATTCTCCAAGAATAACGAATTTTTAATATTAGTATTGTTACAAAGCTTTTGTCCTGTCTAGACTCTAGATATGTGACAGTAAACAGAAGCAATCCCTCTTTCACCCAAACACTGTGATGGAAAGGGCTAATTTTTCAGTCTACACATGACTTCCATCAGGCAACTACTCAAATTAAGATGAGATACGGGGAGTCAAAATGATAGCAGTCAGTGGAAAATCTATCTCTGTGAATGGCAGCAATAATAATTCAGAGAATATTGTTGTGATCAAGCCTCATGTTACTGCATTTTCTGCCAGCAGCTGAAGTACCACCTGTTAAAGTGAAAGAGTTCATAGATATATGAATGCATACGTATATTTCAGCAAGTTCTATTTCAGTTTGTTCTCCCTTGAGTACATTGTATGCTGGAATAACTTTAATTTTTATCCCCTCCCTATCAAATCTAATTTCAGTCAAATATACTTTTTTATTTTCAAAAGAGTTAGACTGTCTTTGCAATGTTGTTATTATTCCTACTATTATTACTCCAAAACATAACAAGGGGAAGAGTAAAATGCAGTAAAATGCAAAATTCATCACAAACACATCACACCTTTGTGGGTTTGTTGCATTCCAAGTAATGAGGAGCAGTAAATTCACCCTAAATTAAAAAATAGAAAAAGCCATATATTTTTCCACTTGATGACAGTATTGACACCATACTTCCTACTAACAAGCACTATCACAGTCGTTCTAAATAAGAAACCACAGTCTGCAGTGAGTGTTCAGTTTTTTAAAAATTTTTCAGACAGATGATTCAGTCCTGGATCTGAGATGTTCATTTCAACTGCAATCAATAATAATATATGAATAATTAATAATAGCTGTGGCATTCTTGAAGTCTCTCCTCCAGTGTTGCTCTGTCATGCCTGCTTGATCTGTTCCCATCTTAATTGGTTATCATGATATTGGAGAAGGTGGTGAATATGTATCATTTAATTGCATGCCCCATTTAACTAAAAAAGAATCAAAGGGTGTGATCTTGAGGTAGCATAAATACATTTAAGTCCATTATCTTTAATAAAGTTGTAAGGTTCCGGTCTGTACCATGAAGATGCTTACGTGAAATTTCAGCTAACTGGTCATAAAGAAAAAAGTTAAACTGCTTAAATTTGAGAAAGTAGCCTGCACGTGGACAGTTTTGTTCAATACTTACCTTGGAAGCTGTTATTGCTCACCTTTTTCTTTCTTCAGCCTTCTGTTAATTGGCATTCCTACCTCTGGGCATGTATCCAACAGAAGCATACTGGTCTTTCATATAGTCTTTCAGTACCTCTGCAGGGTTCTAGGAATGGGATTCCTCCCACATAAATTCAGTAATCTAAGGTAAGCAGATCACATTAGGCCTCTTTAGTAGTTAATGAAGAAAAATAGGTACAATAAGGATTGATAAGGTGCAGTACATATGATCTTTGGTCAGATTTATTCCAAACTTCTCCCACTGACTACAAAGGAAAATTAGTGTCACCTGCTGAGACATAATAGTAGATGTCTTCTTCTAGGTGAAAGAATACCCATTGAACTTGACAATATTTTGCACAAAATGGTAAGGTTATAAACAGACTTGTAAAAGAGGACAAAGATTCCCACAATTAAACAATTAAATACTTAGATAATTGAATAATGACTTAATTCAAACCTATCATAGCTAATGCAATCTCCTCTGCTGAAGAAGCATTTCCCAGAAGATCAACAAATTCACATCTGCTGATCTCTGAAGGGTGAAAATATTGTGCCAACAATTTTTTCTCTCATAAATCAGAGTATTTGACCTGAAGAAACTTTGCTGACTTTCTTAGCAGCATTATGTTACAAAATTGATAAAGCTCTAGAGAAAATACTGGGTACTAAACCATTCTTACAATTAGAACATCGATGATAATAATAATAATGAGAATGTGGAAAACATTTATGTGATATACTTATGCTCAGTACTTTTAACTGTCTAGTTAGGTTTCCTGTATTTATCCATCTACTCAAATATTCTGAAGCTGACTTATAAAAGTAAATTATATGGTATATTTCGCATTTCATTTTTCTTTAATAGACAAGGTTTAAATACAGAAAAAGCAGATATTAGAGGGCAGTTAGTTTTCTGAAAAGTAATATTAATTATTTAGGTAATTTATAGTATAGAATCACACTAGAAAATCACCCAAGTTTTCAAATCCATAAAAAAGAAAATCAGGTTCATTTTCATGTAATCGTTTTAAGGTTGTATTTAGTATGCTATATTTTGTTAATATATTTTTTTTGTAGACTGTACTGAGATGTGGATTCTTATACATGTCTCATTTGTTTTAAGAAAAAAGAAAGGTCTCTCATGTGAATATGCGGGGACATGTATTCATGTCAGGATCTGTTAACACGGTAACCTAATCTTAGTTTCAGAAGTTCCCTAATGGGTATCTTAAAAGCTGAGCCATCTCTTTAACTCTTCAATATGAAAGTTCCTTATTAATTGCTGAATCTTTGGGGAATCTTATCATATATTCAGAATTTACCTTATATGTGGATAGATATTATTGTTCTTAACAACATTCACTTTAAGATGCCCACTGATTATTATCATAGTTCATCACACCTTACAATTTGAAGCAGCGAACACAAGTTACTAGAAAAACTTCCTTGGTTTTTTAGTTACAACCACTTTTATAAAAGAAATTATCCATCCTAAGGCAATGTTTGATCAATCATATTAGCATGTAGAAAGTAGGTGAAGGTAAACTTGATTTAATTTTTTGGTCCCAAATCCATGTCATATACTGAATGTATATATAGTAAAGGTGATGTCATACATGTTTGACCCTGTTTTATCCAACTTTTTTTTTTAGCAAACTAAAACAAAGACTTTCTTACTAGGCAATGACCAGGCAAAGAAGTAGAGGAAGAGAGGGAAAATGTAATGCACCTGAACAGTACTTGGGAGCCTGTTCTCTCCTGAGTTAGATTTTTGAAATTACCAAAATTTGACTGCGTTCACTTTTCTTCACAGAGTTCACTCTATCTGTGCCCTGTACTATATAAAATATTGCCACGTTTATTGAAATTAAAATTGCTTAAGAATATAATGCTCCTCTGCCTTTCCAACCTTGCCCTGAACAGTCAAGAGTCATGCTTCCAGTTTTACTTAGCAGAAGATAAAGGGCAAAACAATTTGGTTTCTAATATGTAAGCTAATAGTTTGATATAAAGGTTGCACACTTGTAATTGCATCAGGTCAGTTTATCTAATAGATTTAAAGTTTTCCTAGGTAAAATGTTCAAACAAAGGCTCAGAATGAAATAATATATACTTAGTGGCTACTGGGTCTAATTCACACAGATATTCGGTGGTTGTATTTTCGTATGCATTGTAGGTATTGTGGAGCTTGAAGTGTCTTTTTTTTCTTGTTTGTTAATTTGAATTTTTGGACAGCATGCTCTATGTCATCTTGAAAAACAATTCAAAATGTAAAAAAGTGTTCTTGGTTTACTTTTCTGTTGTTTTGACCAGCTTGAGGGCTAGCAAAAAAATCTGATTAGTTTTTGCAGTTGTGCTTCTAACTATTGTTCTCACAAGTCACTGGGACATATGATTTTTATGTCATCTGAACCAGAACAAACAACCAAGGAAAGAATGAATGTTCCAGCAGTGCGCTCTCTGTTTCTGTACTACCAGATCCTGAAACACTTGATTAATTCACCAGGTCTGTAGCTTTCAGATCTGGCTCTTGCAAAGTTTATCAATATCTCTGTAATATTTGCTCTGCTATGAGGATGTTTGTGAAAGAAAAACATACCAGGCATCCATTTCACTTCTTTATTAAAAGCACTATCGATGAAAAGATCCCAACCACTGTAGTGTGTCTGGGGTTTGGCCAGCTACACTCACAGACATGTTCATATAGCAAGTGAATGTCTAAATATTATTGCACTGGTGCCAAAGCAGTTTTCTCTCCTTGGTGGATGCTAAATAAAAATCATCTTCCTAAGACAAGTAGGGTGGCTCTGTCCTTGCTGTTCTACGACATTTCTGGGTTCTGTCCTGTTGCAGCTAATGTTGTTAAGTATTTCCTTCATGCACTGGGCATCTTGATGAAATAAATCCAGCTGAGAAGCAGCACCTGGTATTATAATTTCCCATGCCTACACTGAAAATTTAAATCAAATTTAACCTCAGCAGTTTACTGTTTTCCCTAACTAAAAATGTACGCAAGCCAATGAGAAAAACATCAAGTAAGTGTATTTTCATAAAATGCTTTTTTAATGTTGTGGTATTGTGACAGAGGATAATTCTAAAAATTCATGTGTACCAGTCTGAAATGTTATTACTAAAGTATATTTTGTGCATTTTCAAATATGCATGAAGTAGTACATATTTGGTTACTACTATAGAATATCTAGCTGCAAAAATACATGAGGAGGGTAAAATATTTAGAAGGGTGCCTAGCTTTACAGAGTATGGCAAATTTATGTTGCTGCATAATGTACTGTTCGTATAGGCTCTGTCTGCATTATTTAGAAATTTTCTATGTCATAGTCTTGACTGCAATTTCACACACCATGTTATAGTTATCTAAATTCTGACTTCGGCGACAGGTATCAGAGCTCCATGTAACACTCATTGAGGAAACAGAGGCAAAGGAAGGTTATCATTGTACTGAGAAGTCAAGGACAGAGAAGTACTTTACTATCGTGTCAGACCGCTGACAGAGTGGCTAGTCAGCTAAGCAGCATTTTTCCTGGCTTCCAACTGTTTTCATTTGTAAACAGAACAACAAAACAGTTGTAATAGAAAATCTGCACTCTGACATAAATTGGAGGTAACATCATAATGAGATGTAGCTTCCAACTTTGTTCATTTACAATTTCAGTGTAAACATGAGGTCCAGACAAGTTCTACGTGTGGCATCAAATCTTTGAGTCTTCCTCTGTTATGACCCAGTCTGTTGCATCATATGTACAGGACAGAGAAGGACCTAGGTCACTTTCTTTATATCAAGCAGTTGAATACTTCAGACATTTTAAATAGGAACTGTGACACCTATTGAAGTAACCTTAACACCGACTTCCATTCTGTAAATCTGAGATCCTAAAGTCCTTCTCTGATTCCAAAGGGTGGTGCTATACAAACCTTTTCATTGTCTTAGACTAAGAAGTCCTGCCCTTTTTCTTGTCAAAAATGGCAGAAGGTGTGTAAGGATTGAGCAGCAGAGCACAGTGGGTGACAAACTGGCAGACGTTCATTGTCTGTTCTAGCAAACTCTGAGCTGTGAACGGTGCAGCTGAGGAACAGTACACTGCTTTCTGCTGCATATTCTTCAGAATTGATAGTTTCACACAGGTAGCCTGGATGGGCAGCCATGGAAGTACCTTCCTAAGGAGCTGCATTTGGAGCTGCATGATCTTAATTGCAAGAGACCTGTCAGAGCCAGATAATTTCTGAAACCTTTGAATTCTCTGAGTGGGTTAGTATTTGTACTGTCAGTAAAATTCACATTGCTTTTGCAAGATGTCTGAAATCTGAAAAGGAACAAGAAGAAAGTGTAAAAATTCCGCACTTTGATGTCAGCACTCAACCCCAGCACGTGCCAAAATTTACCATGTCTGACTTTTGTTTGGCCTAAAAATTCCCTATGCACCTGTATATATGCTCTTATCTGCACACTTGAAATCTGATCTTCATTGTGGAGGGGGCTGATACATTACAGACACCATCCAGATATCCCCTCTAGAGTCCTGACTTCAGGATGACATATCTTGTGTGGAAGTTTGAAAAGTCCTCTGGAAAGTAACGGGGTACATCTGAATCATTCCTGGTCTGACACTGGAAGTGAACCTTAATTCCCTGCTTTTGGGAAGACTGCTTTAATTCCAAGAGCTTTTTACAAAATAAGGGCCCTAAGGCTACTTCTCTGATTTTAAAAAGAGTGAGCCTTGCTTTGTTAGGTGCCAACCCATCTTACCTTCCAAGTGATCCAAGAGCTTAAATTTCAAGCCCTGAGTCAGTCATCAAAGCTGGTGGGAGATTCTGGAGTTCTCAGTCACCACTATGTTTTGTACCTGCTCCACGTGGTTTTCCATCTTCACACACAGATTTTGTGGATTACCTTTCTAAGGAACTTCCCTTCTCTATGGGATTGATAGGGAATGAATGTGCCTATTTGTGGTGCTGTTAATTGTCCTGCTGGGTTGTATCTAATTCTGACGCACTGTGAATCCACTTAACCTACACTAGCACACCACGAACCAAAATGAAAGCAGGATCCATTCAGGTCAACAATCAACATCTTAAGACTGTAATATAAAGTCCCAGTATTATCTTGTTCAAGTTACGTGGATGGAGGTACAAGTAAAATTCCCTAGGATGGTGAAGGGTTTCCTCCCTTGAAATACAGATTCAGAAGAAACTGTGCCATGGCCAAAGTCCTTGAAAAGTTGTAACTGTCACGTAGCACATAGGGAAATATCACCAACACAAAAGAGTATCGGATTTCAGTGAAGAAAAAACATTAGTGGAAAAGCGCAGAATTCCAAAATACTGAAAGACAAAGTTGTTAGGCCAAAAGCCTGACAATTTCATGTTGATATAACACAAATAAATCCTGAAAAGAGTTAAAGTGACATTTTTAATTTATTTAATACCCAGAATGAGAATGCAGTGAAATGACTCATTCATCAGTTTTCCATGATGAAAGAAACGCCAATGATGGTGATACTTTTTTTCTTTTTTTCAAGAAGCGTCATACTGAAATTCAAAAGGATGGTATTTTTATACCTTTCTGGACAATAGAGGCAGGCTAGCCTGCTAATGCCAGGGTTAGGAATATTAGCTCTTCAGTTTGCACCCTGGTGGGCAGCTGTCGTCCTTAGTGTCATGATGAAGAGATCATGTATCAATGTTTCAAGCAACTCAGGAAGTGAAAACAAGTGAGACTTTTAAAGTAATCTCTATTCTGTTTTTCCTTCTAACATGCAGGCTCTCCTGAGTGGTTTTCATTTGCTCCTTTTTCAGGTCATTTAGTTTCTTTTTTTAGCCATTATTCATTAAATATTAAATTTAAAGCATTTGATCAGGATGCTCACAGCTGGCAATGAGTCAGATCTAAACATTATATCTTACTGATTTTTCTCTGACATTGCAATTTCTCTCTTACTGCTAAATGAATTATAGGAGCCTGCTGTATTGGAGAAAAGACCCTCTCAAAGTAACCCATGAGAAAAATGACATAAATCAATGGTAAAGATAGGGCCACAACAGGTTTTTTTTTCTCCATTCTAAATCAGTATGATAAGATGCACTTAAATTCAAATAATGTACACTGGAACAAGCTATTTTTGTCAGAGTTCAGAATCTTATGCCACCATTTTGTGTTCTAGATTGCTTCTCTTTTCATAGATTTTCCAGCATTTATAGATACGAGCAAAAGCTATGAAAATAGATATCAAATGTGAATGAAGGGTCTCTTTAAGATGGTGAGCTTCCCCTTAAACTGCTTCTGGATATTACATCTGAGAAACTCACATTTTTTTTAAAGTCCCACAAATCTGTCATTTTTTTTGTCAGATTTTACTATAGCTACTATTTGTCTATATGCAAGCATTTAATATTTTGTTTTCTGTCTTACTGCTCTACTAGGACAAACTTGAAGGTGACCTTTTGTCTCCAGGTCTCCAGATGCAAGGGAAATAAATGGGTTGCAATACACATTTCCAGTGCAGCTTTAGGAAATGATAAGGTGCTGGGGTCCCCTTGCAACCACAATTTCTGGTAAACTGGACTGACTAAGGAAGCTGAACTGGGACAACGGGTTTTTGCTCTCCCTGACGTTCTGCACAGGAGGAAGAAGGTTTGGAGCTGGCCTAGACAGTGACTTAGGAGACAGGACCCTTAGATATCAACCAACTTAAACAGCAACAAATATTGCCATCCTGTCTCTCCTAATAATCACTACCGTAAGATACTCACTGATGAAATGTGCTGCAATGAGCCACAGCTGTATGACCTATAAACTACTTTGTCACTTTTCTTTATTTTCTAAACAATTTGCATTTGCTGCTGCTTCTCTCCATACCCTTTTTTCTGTATGTCCCAGTTTGAATGTTCCTTAAGAGTAAGCCCAGCTGTTTCTTGGCTCACAGTTAAATTCACCACTGACATAATTCAAACTGATTTTACTGGACATACCCAAGAGCTGATTAAGGCCCAAAGCCTGTATTTAAACTAAAGACAGTCATGTCATTTAAAATTCCCTTTGTGCAAAGAAGTATCTTATAGAAGATCTGCCTGTCTGCACAATGCAAAAAGTCCAGGATTAGTATGACAGCACTTACTGTCTCTCATCATAGACCAGCTAGGCTAAAATGGTCACAGAATTTCACATTAAGGGCATATCTTAAAAATAAAAGGCACACTTCATAGTTGCTTTCCAAAGATAAATTCCTTAGTGCTTTTTCTTTTGACCTTACTCTTTCCATCGATTGATCTGACTTTTAGAGACAAAGTAGAGTTGTGTACTTTTAAATAGAGATCACTTTAGTAGTGTTGATCTAATGCAGGCTGTTGAGGCTGTTTCTAATGAAAATATGAAGCTGATAAGACGATTACACTCAATCTGATATATTCAGGCTAATTGCCATTTATTCAGAGAAATAACTCTGTCCCAGTCGTAGGCTATTTAATACCCATACCTTTGGAGCAGCTCAGTAAGTTCATCATTCTGCACAGCTTTCAGAAACAGCCTCTCCATCAATTAAATTTCCTGCATCAAGCTGCAACAAATAAGTCCCTGCCCTAACTAGATATTCCAGCACCGTTTTAATGTATAATAAATGGAAGGACTGTTTTTTATTAATAAAACAAGAGAGATCTATTTTTTATTATTGGTTCTAAGTTATAAGCATGTGTCCATATTAGAATGCACAAGAAATGGCTTCAAGTGCCTAATACTATTATAATTACTGTTATTCATCCACTATCAAATGAGAAATATGAGCTGTGGTTTTGTCTGCAAAAGTATCTGCAATTGACACACCTCTACTATGCTATTAAGTAAAAACTTGGAGGAAAGACCTTCAATGCTAATGTGCAGAATGAAAGAGGAAGCTTTTCAGGTGCCTTTCTAGAGACCAAAATATGGAAGGCATTTTGGCAGCTTGAGGGCTGAACAAATCGGTCCTTATTGCATTTCCTTGTGCAGATTACTTCTAAATCCTCTATGCCTCTGTACTCCTCCAGACAAATAATACCTTTTGAAGTCAGTAGGCTAATGAACCCTGGTACTAATAGAGCTGGGTTTTTGCAGGCTTTTAGCTTGTTTGATTGACTTTTTAACTGACTTACACTAAAATTTTCTTTTCTGTCTGCCATAGATCTATTACCTACTCCAGCATAACAATTTGGTGGTGAATTGTGAGCTGTAGAAATTATCAGACTGGCATCAAAAGTTGCTAAGAAAAAAACTGTGAATACTCCTACTCCAACCTTCCTCTAGCCCTGTAGGTATTTTGGTATTTTTTTTCTCCTTTTTGTTAACACTTAAAAGGAGTAATTATGTGGAAGACATTCAGACCTCCAATCAATTTCTTAAAAATAGAACAATGGATTATTAGAGGAGGATGGAGGATGAACACAAGACACAGATCATGTAATCTCTAAAGCTCTGTTTCTGTAGGGAAACAGACTAATAAAATAGGTACCAGAAAAAAGACATTTTTTTTAGTACTATTTGCAGCAATATGAGAATAATTGTGGTAAAGCAATGTACCAGTCAAGTGGAGGATAAGTGGCACAAATGAGTTTTGTAGGGCCAGCTGAGGCAAAAATTGTTGCTGGGCACAAGGACACTGGCTAAACCTCAGATGATTCCTAATCATGCTTCCTTAACTCTTGGAGGTCATTATTGCTTAGGTTAGAGGTGAAATTGCCAGGGCTATCTAAGGTCTCCCATTGGAAATCAATCCTTCTTAAACAGCTGAGAGTCTACTAGTGGAATCTCAGGCAAGTCTGAAACCTCCTTATTAGCACACTATACCATGTACATTTCAGATCTTACGGTGCAATAATTTTGCAAAAATTGCACTGCCCTCCACCCTATCTTCTCCATCTCCAGAATGCTCATGCTCATCTGTAGGCTTGTTCTTGTTCTTGTACAAGAAAAGTAAGGCATGTAGTTAATTGTTAACATGCACTAGTTTCCAAGTGAAAAAAAAAATGCAGTTAAAGGGAATCGGTTCTGTGTCATTACATAATTTAAAAAACCCACAACCAAAACCTACTTTAAATAAATAATTAAAATGGAACAGCTAGAGTCATTTGTTTGCCTTCTTATATAAGGTATCATCTTCAAGTGCCCAATATGGAAGTGTTAACTCCATAAATAAGAAGTTAAAGATGATTGTTGAAGCATTCAATTCATTCTATGACTTGAAACCTGTACGTACGGAGTCAGCTCTATAGTCACTTTAGTAGTCATTTTAATGAAAATATCATCGGTTATCCAAAGCCTTCCATACGTACATCCGCAAGGTCTTCATATTCTGCCAAATAGTTATTTCATTTTTGTTTACCACAGGTATAACAATATCTTATGATTATAAATATTAGTAAAAACTTCATAGATAAGAAGACACTAACTGCTATAAATATTTAGTTTAACCTTAGCAATCAAGCTTCAGTTTTGAGCTGTGGTCATTTTATTTTCATAGTCATTGCTGTAAGACACACACTTGTATATCTAGGGCAACACACACATATTCCTAAAGTTGTAAAATATCTGGCTTTACACTTTTTAATAAAACATACACGTGGGAAAAGAGCATTACAACCCATTAGAATTATTATTTACCAAAGTAAAACAAAATTCAAGCAAAATTCAACAATTATTTGATTAGCACTGATATAAAGAGGACATGTAGATAAATCATTAATATTTCTCTTGGCAAGACCGTATACCAGACTTTCAAATTATTTCTTTTAGTTTTGAAAACTGTATTTCACATCCACACATTGTAGGAGCTGTTATTATCACTTTTCAAGTTCTCTTAATTTCTGTGGACTCTGTACACGTAGCATGTGAAAATTTTAAAAAGATATGTATGTGTATAGTTCTCAGACTCTCAGGTGACAAATGTCACTCACTCAGTACATTCTGTAAGCGTAAAACAGATTAAAAATCAGTATCTGATGGAAATTAAGAACACTAAATCCAATAAACAAGAAACATTTCTATACATCTTTTCTTCGTAGGATAAATTAATTTCTGTGTAAATTATACCTCACTCTTTTACTTCTTGCTTACATAGATCAATTCACATATGAAATATTGTACCTACTGAAATTAATGGCAATATGATTGTGTGATATCAGTTGTTTGATATTTGACCATGTCACTATTAGTCTCATTTGTCTTGCTCCCTGCTTGCCAGAGCGAGGGACAGAAAGAACAATATTTTTATGAACAGTCATTTTAAACAAATTCAGTTCTGTCTTTCACAGATATTCACATCTGGTTTTTACATATCTTCGTTGTGTTCTTCATCTTTTCTTGCAGATGAGTTGTCACTGTCATGATTATTTGCTGAAAGAGTGCATTTTAAGCTGATGTTGCAGGATATGAAAGGCAAACAAATTTTATGTCTTTAATCATTCCTATTAATCCCAAAAATCTCCAATTCTTAGAGATACAGTTGAAGAACTAGAAAATACACTGTTTCTGTGAATCCATTCAAAACTTCTGTGCTTAAAGAAGATACTTTAGAATGAACTGTTCTAACAAAGAATGATTTCCACAAAAATAATTCTAAGAAATCTTTTTAGTATAATAAGCATGTTTGAAAAAGAATAGTGATTGTGGAGGGAGATTTATTTTTACATAGAAATGTAACAAAAATAATTTATTAACTATGAAATACGATTATTTGACTCTTGGCTTTCCATACTAACTTATGGTAATGCTCTGCCTCGAGTAAGCAGTAGTAAGCAGTAATTCATGTCAGAAGACACATTTGCTGAATTACTGATTTAGACAATTCAGAGTCTGTATACATAATGGCAGATTAAAGGTAAGAACCAAAACTGTTATCTGCACCTCTGAGTCTCCAAGAGAAAGTAACTATCTACTTACTTCATCTTTCAGAATATCTAACAATAAAGATGTTCATCTTCTCTCACCCTGATTCATTGAAGGGGGTGGGGGAAAGAGGGGAGAGAAATCGAGTGAATTCGAGCCCTTTGGTACCAGTAAGTATTTGTTTTCTCATAAGAAGTTTCTTGTTTCTGCCTGATCAGAAACTGTGAGCTATAGTCAAAGAGATTCAATTGTCCCTTTAAAAAGGTGGATTACAAAGCTTCAAAACAGATCATAACAAAGCAATGTGCAATAGGTACAGACAGTCAAGCTGGCATTATGAGGAACCAGATCAATTCTATAGGATTTATTAGCTCAGGCGCAATCCTCAAGCTCAGAATTCAAGCTAAAGCAAAATAGCTTTATTACCATGACCTTGATCCTAAGCTAATAAACCCTGTCAAACTTGTTTTGGCACCAGAGAAAACCAGCTCAGATATCGTGGCACAATCAGTTCTGGGAAGACTCATTTGTTCAGGCAGAGCACCACACAGAATCATAGAATCATAGAATCTTCGTGGTTGGAAAGGACCTTTGAGATCATCGAGTCCAACCATACACACACACACACACACAAAAAAAAAAACCCACAAAAAAACCACCAAGCCCTACAATCTCTGTCACTAGATCATGCCCTGAAGTGCCAAATCTACACGTTTCTTAAATACCTCGAGGGATGGGGACTCAACCACCTCCCTGGGCAGGCTGTTCCAGTGCCTGACCACTCTTGCAGTATTCCTAATATCTAACCTAAACCTCCCCTGCCCCAACTTCAGACCATTTCCTCTGGTCCTGTCATTATTCACCTGGGAGAAGAGGCCAACACCCACCTCTCTGCAACCTCCTTTCAGGTAGTTGTAGAGGGCAATGAGGTCTCCCCTCAGCCTCCTCTTCTCCAAACTAAACATGCCCGGTTCCCTCAGCCTCTCCTCATATGGCTTGGTCTCCAGACCCCTCACCAGCTTGGNCGAAATGCAGGACCCGGCACTTGGCCTTATTAAACCTCATACAATTGGCCTTGGCCCATCCAGCCAGCCTGTCCAGGTCCCTCTGTAGAGCCTTCCTACCCTCAAGCAGGTGGATACTCCCACCCAACTTGGTGTCGTCTGCAAACTTACTGAGGGTGCACTCAATCCCCTCATCCAGATCATTGATAAAGATATTGAATAAAACTGGCCCCAAAACTGAGCCCTGAGGGACACCGCTGGTGACCAGCCGCCAAGAGGATTTCACCCCATTAATCACAACTCTCTGGGCACGGCCATCCAGCCAGTTTTTAACCCAGCGAAGAGTCCACTTGTCTATGCCATGATTCGCCAGCTTCTCCAGGAGAATGCTGTGGGGGACGGTGTCAAAGGCCTTGTCAAAGTCCAGATAGACAACGTCCACAGCCTTCCCCATGTCCAGAAGGCGGGTGACATGATCATAGAAGGAGAACAGGTTGGTTAAGCAGGACCTCCTTTTCCTAAACCCGTGCTGGCTGGCCCTTGTCCCTCGGCTGCCCTAAACTTTCATGGTCACAGTAGTCTTCATCTGTCCAGTTTTGTGGTACTCTGTCAAATCTCATAACCTCTTCAGGAACCACATTCAGTGGGGAGTGTGTTGCAAAGCTTCTCAGCCTGGCTTCATGGGCACGAGCTCAGATCCACCCCCTGGAATACATCAGGCCCATACAGTCTGGGATGATGGAGACCGAACTTTACATATACAAGTATCAGTTTTCTGGTAATCAAAATCTTTGGCAGCAAAGGCAAAACTCAAAGGACTGAAAGCCATTGTATTTTCTTGCAAAAAAAAACCCAGTATTGGGTTACTTCTTTTTCATAGAGGGTCTGGAAATATATATGGATATCAACATATGAAAGCTGAAGGGAGCAAAACTTAAAATACATGGTCAAAGATTGGTTGGGGAGATGCCAGTCAGGTGGGCTATATCCCTGTCATGATTTGGGCTGGACTGGCCACTGAATGAATGACAGATGCTCTCTTTAACCTCTCTCCCTTCAGAGAACAGAGAGAAGAATGAGACAGAGAGAGAGACTTATGGATTGAAGAAGAAACTAAGCTAGTTTAATCAGATATTAATAACAAAAAGAAAATATATTAATATTAATAAGAAAATAATGAACTATATATACAATATATACAAAACTAGTATGGAGCTCCCAGAATGACAATCACATTACCAGCAAGCACTGGAAGCAGACACTGAAGAATATGCCGTTAATTTCAAAGAGTGCAGGTAGTTAGAAGAGACCTAACTAAAAAGTAAAATTACATAAAAGAAAATATGTTCTGTTTTATATCAAACTAGGACAGTCCCCTGCTTTTATTTGGGATACTGAAATGCCTCTTTGCAGCAGGTCTGCATTCGTGCTCCAGCTGAATAAGCACATACTTAAATCTGTCCATGTTCAGCAAAGGGCTAGAGTTCATCTTTAATTATAAACACTTTGACTGCTTACAGATGTAATCAGTGTGAATTAAGCATGTGCTTAATTGCTTTGCTGAACAAAACCAGAGTGATGAACTGGGTCTCATGGAACTCAAGAGAAGAGAAGTCACTCCAAATAGGATTCTTTGTCCACTTAATAGATTTTTCTCTACAACATCAACATCACTTACACTCAAGATTAACTCTCCCCTGCAATCTTTACATTTCTCAAAGGCTGACATATGGTCCACAGACCCTAAAAACTTAAGTTTCACAAGCAACATTTTTAGGAGTTTTCTCTTTTTTGGGTAGCGGTGGTGTTTCTTTTGTTTACATATATAATAGCTCAAGGAATACTTGGCTAATGCTTTCATGGAAGTTCTCTTCTTTGTCCTTATCTGTGCATATCTGTCGTTCATTTCAGTGGCTGATCTGGACCAAACCACGACAGCTACCAGTGCCAAATTTACCATTGCCAAAGGAAATGAGTTTTTTAGAATGTCAGGAATGTATTTGGGTTTTTTCTATTCCTTACAGATTTTTGAGATTCAAATTTGTGCTTTTTATATTCAAGATTTTATCTGCAAACGTGAAGGAGATCACTCAGGATTCAATTTTTCCAAAACTGACATTCTCAGTAAATAATATAACTCTGTGTTTCTGTTCTTCACTGTTTATACAGGTTTTCATAATGTCTGAGTACTGCCTCCAGATAAGCTTTTCAAGGAATTAACATTTTGTAACCTTTGGCAAGATCCTTTTGACCTCTTCCTTGGGCCATCATTGGCCCCTCCCTGTCATAACACCTCAGTCTTGGGGAAAAGCCTAGATAAAGTTTTTTTCATGTTTTGGAGGACTACACCAGAGCAGGTACCCACACTGCAGCCCATGGACTACCTCATGCCAGAGCAGGTGGATATTCCCTGAAAGACCTGCTTCCCATGGAGAGCGCAGACTGGAGCAGGTTTATACTGGAGGACTGCAACCCATGGAAGGACCCATGCTGGAGCAGGAGGAAAATGTGAGGAGGAAGGAGCAGCAGAGAGCTGTTATAAACTGACCGCAATTCCCCATTTTCCATCTCCCCCATCCTGCCAGGGGCTAGAAGGGAAGGAGTGAAATGGGCATGAACAGTAAAATTGAGCCTGATAAAAAGGGGCATGCATGGGTGTAAGGTATCTTCATTTTTTCCGAGTCCTTTTTGCCTGTGACAGTAATTGGCATGTGATTTCCTTGTCTTTATCTGAACCCATGAGCTTTTTCTTATTTTCATCCCCTGTCCTGTTGAGGAGGGGGAGTGAGAGAGCATATGGGTGGAGATCTGGCAGCTGGTCACAGTCAACTCACCTCAAACACCTTCATTAATATTTTAGTAATCTCAAGAAAATAATGTAAATTGTTAATTGTAGGGTATGACACAAAGGACAGAGAGGGATGCTTAAGCTATGGGATACTATGGAAATGAAGGAACACATGGCTTCACATTGACCATTAAGTAATTTTGTGAATTAAACAATATATATCATCGCCAGGAGGCACGTCTCAGAACCTTTCCACAAGGAAGTACATGGACAAAAGAAAGAAGTGGATTAAGATCATGCTGTATCTTTCTATGATCAGGGAACTACTTGTGGTGATTCTGACAATGCTGTGTTCATTGTCCTCCTCATTGCTATCATACCACTACCTAAAAAGCCTTAGTAAATTTCCATCTCTGAAGAGATCTTGCTGCAACACCAGCTTGATCTCTATGTATTCGGCTGATTGTATGTTAAGGTAGAAGATTGTCAATTCTCCAACTGAAACACTAATCCATGAGATTCAGATATATATTAAGTAATAATAAAAGCAATGTAGGGAATGACACAGTCAATTACAGAGCTAACTTATCTCATGCAGTTTAGACTTTCTTGGATGCAAATCACGGTTTCAGACAGTTAACCAGTACCAGGGTAGGCCATATTTTCTGCTGGGGTATTTTCTTTATTTCTTTATGAAATATTTAATAGATAACATAGTAATGTGCATAGATCTTGCCTTCATAAAATCACATAATATTTGCTTAGTAATTTTAACAACTTCTGTATATTAATTTTTCATTCTCTCTCAAAAGATCACTGCTTTTTATCAGTTTGTGCATGTATGATAAAAAATTGGTTTTAGTTTTGCCTTTTTTTACAACCCTAGCTAGAGACATTTCCAGGTTTCTCACAATATTGTCCTTCTTTCTGGGTGGAAAAAAATATTTATAATTCCCCAAATGTTGTTTTACTTCATTTTGTGGAAGCTTGAAATCCTTTTTCCTCTTCTATCTTTCTCCCTTGACATCTGATGTGTTTTGCTATTTGGGGGAAAAAAAAAAAGCCACAGTTGCATTTTGGACTGTATCTTCATAATCCCCATGCCCTTTTAAATGTGTTCCCCTGAAATGTTGTTTACATGTCTCAGTTCCTTCCAGTGTTTCAAAGACAGCTTTAGAGCCAGAAGTTGCTTAGAGCTACAGGGTTTTGTATATAAAGTTTAACTATGTTGCAGAAAATTGCTAGTGAACTAATTCTCCTTCACATCCTTTGGTAGAACTCTCAGTGGAGTCTAAAAGAGTTTCACCTGCATAAGTGCATATTTCCTCTTTAGACACCACACAGAAACCCAAATGAAATTGGTAGAGAAGTTCCTGAAAAGTTCATGTGACGTTACACAAGACCTTAGATTCTAGAAGTTCCTAGTAAGATCTGTACCAAAATGGCTTAGAGGAAATTGAACCTTTTCAGGTTCACATGGCCCCAAATCTCATAATCAAGTAGGACTGAAATGGAATGCCTACAGTAGAACTTTAAACATGCTGGGAATATTACCTGGCCCTGAGGTTGAGTGGCATGGCATATCATCAAGCACTTTTTTCCCCTCAAAATAGGATGGGCAAATCCAAACTGAGCATGGTCCCTGGCACATGCAGTTACCTGGACAATGCAGCAATTATCTGTGAGATTGCTGTTCGGCACAAACCACGCCAGGGACTGTGCTAAAATTTAAACAGTGGACAATCACAGGCTATTACAAGCTCACACTCTGGAACAGTTTTACTTACTTGTATAGACATAACCAATGATACAGTATGAGTCACCCCATCCCATCTCTTGTAGTTACAGATAGTAGATACAGATACTACTCAGATATCGCACAAAATNCCCATCTCTTGTAGTTACAGATAGCTTTGTCATTGATAAATATTTAAGAAGGATTCACAGATCTTCCAAAAGGGCTCCACTCTCCAAAATACTGCAAGCCACAGAAACACTACTCAGATATCCCACAAAACTTTTTTAAGTTCTGAGGAGAAAAAGCCCTTCATGTGTATGATTCATGTGCTCTAAAGGAGTTATTTCAAACAGGTTAGGTGAGTAACACGATAAAAGTATCGGTTCCTTTCCATTGGGCCTAAGGAGGTAGATCATAGCATGATGATGACAAGCGCAGACATCTCTTTGGCAGATGTCTGAAGCTTGGTTAGGTAAATTTCATGCTGAAACCTTAATACCATGAGCCTAACTTCTGTCTCTTGTGTAGTAGAGCTCACCTCCATTACAACATATAGTGTCTGCTATACAGTTTAAAAGCACTATCGTAAATTCCAATATAACATTTTGAAAGCTGAAGTTCCACAACAAAACTTTTTACTATCGAGAATATAAATTTCAAAAATGTATCTAATATGATCCTTGTTAACATATCAGTCTTTATTCCAATTTAGATTATATTTGGATAAACAAAATAAACTCTCTGAAGACACAAAATGAATAAACTATTTCCTTTATGCATTAGACTCTAGTTAATGGAATCTTTAGGAAGCTCAAAAAAACTGCATAAATGCTCAGATATTTCATAGAATCATAGAATCTTCATGGTTGGAAAGGACTTTTGAGATCTTTGAGTCCAACCATACACACAAAAAAAACCCCAAAAAAACCCGCCAAAAAACTACAATCTCTGTCACTAGAGCACTCAATAAGGTACACTTTCTAAACCTCAGCTTGCTGTCCTGAAAACCCAGCATATTATAGAAAGGACAGAGAGCAGTTTAGTTGCAGGAACACAGGTTCTTCCTTTCTATTAATTCCCCATTTGGGTGAAATGAAGCTTCAGGAGGTTAAACGCTTTGCTACCTTCCAGCCACCACCATCAAGAATCTTTGAAGTTCCAGCATCTTTCAGTTTGTGGTCACCAGAAAGACCATGATACCATCCTACAGACCTTGAAGTATATTCTAAATTCATATATACAGCAAAAAGTTTAAACACATATAATGAACATCTGGTTTACACTTTTAATTCAAGTTGTATTGAGTTTGCATGGCAAGGTTTTGGTAGCTGGGGTGGAGGGGGGGAAGGGGGGGGCTGTGAGAAGTTGCTGGAAGCTTCCCCTATGTCCAATGGAGCCAATGCCAGCTGGCTCCAAGATGGACCTGCACTGGCCAAAGCTGAGCCAGTCAGCAACGGTGTTAGCGCCTCTGTATTAACATATTTAAAAAGGGGAAACAACTGCTGTGCAACAGCAGCCTAAAGAGAAGAGTGAGAATCTGCGAGAGAAACAACTTTGCAGACACCAAGGTCAATAAAGGAGGAGGGGCACAATGTTCTTCAGGCACTGGAGCAGAGATTCCCCTGCAGCCCATGGTGGAGACCATGGTGAGGCAGACTGTCCCCCTGCAGCCCACAGAGGCTAACAATGGAGCAGATACCCACCTGCATCTCGTGGAGAACCCCACACTGGAGGAGGTGGATGCCCCCAAAGAAGGCTCTGACCCTGTGGAAAGCCCGCACTGGAGCAGTCTGTTCCTGAAGAGCGATACCCCGTGGAAAGGACATGTGGAAAGGACTCACGCTAGAGCAGTTCGTGAAGAATAGCAGCCCGTGGGAAGGATTCATGTTGGAGATGTTCATGGAGAACTGTCTCCCGTGGGAGGGACTCCAAGTTGGAGCAGGGGAAGAGACCAAGGAGGAAGGAGCAGCAGAGACAACGTGTGATGAAATGACCACAACCCTTATTCCTTGTCCCTCTGCACTACTCGGGGAGGAGGTAGAGAAAATTGGGAGTGAAGTAAAGCCCAGGAGTGGTGGGGGAAAAGATTTGGGTTTATTTCTCATTATCCTACTCTGATTTGATTGGTAATAAATTAAATTAATTTCCCCAAGTCAAGTGTACTTTGCCCATGACAGTAGTTGCTTATTGATCTCTCTGTCCTTATCTCAATTCATGAGCCTTTCATCAAAATTTTCTTCCCCTGTCCAATTGAGTAGGGGGAGTGATAGAGCCGCTTTGGTGGGCACCTGTTGTCAAGCCGAGGTCAACCCAACACACAAGTATATATTAAGTTTATGCAATTGTTTTTAATGTAATAATTTTTCATATTTAATCAAACACAAAATATCATAGGAACTAAGCTATGTAACTTGTCTACTCCTATGAAATCTTTTTAGACATTAGCATTTTCAAGAAAAATATGTAATATTTTTCCTACTTAAAGCATACAATTTTTTTCTGCAGTTCCCTCTAGCAGGTTTAGAAATTTCTTGAAAGAGAACATTCTGCATTTAAGTCTTCTATGAGAAAAGAAAAAATAACTAGCTCTATATCTTTGACTGCATCTGTTCTGCTCTCTGTGTATGTTCTGTTGAGTAAAAGGACTTTGTGTGCAAGCTAAAATGCACAGGCCTTAGCTGTCTAATGACAGCAATTACCAATCTTACAGCTCCAGTACTATGACTGATACAGAATCAATATACTTCCTTTTTGATTTTTAAAGGATCTCTTTTTCCTTGAAACTGTGTCATTTGAATGATAAACTAACATTTGAATGATTTGCTAGGTATCTAAAAGGAATCTCTTTAAATGCTAATATAATGCCCAAAAATATCAAGAGCGTTTTGCAACTTGCATCCTATTTTCTAGTATTTGATAATGTCCACTGAGAAAAGCAGAAAGTAAAATACATGAAATCTTTCTGGAGAAAAAAAAACAAAAGGAAACAAGGATGATAAGGCAAAATTTATTGTGTTCATAAAAGTTAAGGGGTGAACCTGCTTTGAGGAGTTTTTCCATCATGAGGGAACTTCTTGTAATATTGCACCGAGTCTGATACAGCCCCTTTACCTTTTTTCTTTCCAGGAACTATCAGTCACTCTCAATATGAGTGACAGCTGTATGGCTTCACAATAAATAAGTTAGATTTCCAAAATGGAAAATCCTATACCCAATTCAATCTAAGTAATTTTTTTTTTCCCTGCCAAAATGAAGCATTAACTTTTGTACGAGCTTTCTAGAACTCTTTCTCAAATAAAACTTTCTAGTTTTGTACTCTTTGCTAATATCATGATGTTATATTACATATATCTAATTCTCTGTGTAGTTCTGTCATATATAGCATTTATCAGCTTCAGAATTTGAATCCATATATAGCATGTTTTACAGAATTATGTTATTCTCTGATCCTCTTTGTGGATTGTTAAAACTAATATTTTCTCTTGAAGGAGAACAGCACAGTCAACATTGGATCTTAAAAAGAAATAATTGCAATAGTAGAGTTCAAAAAAGTGGTGAATTACAGTACAGTAACTTTCTAATGACTGCCTGACAGCACCAAATTAATGGGATAATAATGGCTTCACTGACATTTTTAGGTATATTTATAAAATTATGTCACGTAAACTTTTTATTTTCAGCTAAGACACTTTATTCCTGTCTGGTGTTTTTTTTTAATATGGAGAACAAGTATGAAATACAGTAAGATTGTCTCTTCTGCTTGACATTTGAACTACATTATTCCCTATATTTCTTTCGCTTCTATTTATTTTTCCAATTTTAGTATAGCACCGTTTTAATCATCACTCTGCAAGAGGTGTCTGAGTTTCATTTTATGTCCCATGAATGGCTTGGGGTGTACAAAGCTGTACAAAGTACCTTTCACTTAGCACACAGATAATCAAAATGTCCAGTTTCTCCTTCTTCAGACTTGCCTTGCACTGGAATAATTGTCATAAATAGTCCCCAAATTACATTTATTTGTGCATACACACAATGTGAAATAATAAAACTTGAACATGTTGGTCCTAATTTAGAATTCCACTAGAGAAATAATCTCTACATGCTCCCTTTGTAGTCTGTTGTAGCATTCAAGATCAGAAGCAGATGCCTGTCTCTTCCCACTGAAAATGGAGGGAGCCTATGGCAACTTCTCTCAGATCATGGGCACATTAGGTCTAAATTTAAAATGATGACACCAATCTCTGTGGAGCCGTTGACACCCTGGGGGGAAGGGATACCATCCAGAGGGACCTGGACAGGCTTGAGAGGTGGGCCTGTGCAAACCTCATGAAGTTCAACCAGGCCAAGTGCAAGGTCCTGCACCTGGGTCATGGAAATCCCAGGCACAAATACAGGCTGGGCGGAGAATGGTTTGACAGCAGCCCTGAGGAGAAGGACTTGTGGGTGTTGGTGGATGAGAAGCTCAACATGAGCTGGCAATGTGCGCTCGCAGCCCAGACAGCCAACCTCATCCTGGGCTGCACCAAAAGAACAATGGCCAGCAGGTCGACAGAGGTGATCCTACCCCTCTAACTCTGCCCTTGTGAGACCCCACCTGGAGTACTGTGTCCAGCTCTGGAATCCTCAGCACAAGAAGGACATGGGCCTGTTGGAGCGGGTCCAGAGGAGGGCCCTGAAGATGATCAGAGGGCTGGAGCACCTCGCCTATGAAGGCAGGCTGAGAGAGTTGGGGTTGTTCAGCCTGGAGAAGAGAAGGCTCTGGGGAGACCTTATAATGGCCTTCCAGTACCTAAAGGGGGCCTACAGGAAAGATGGGGAGGAACTCTTTATCAGTGAGTATAGGGATAGAACAAGGGGTAATGGTGTTAAACTGAAAGAGTAGAGATTTAGGTTAGATTTTAGGAAGAAATTCTTTACTGTGAGGGTGGTGAGACACTGGCCCAGGTTGCCCAGGGAGGTTGTGGATGCCCCATCCCTGGAAGTGTTCAAGGCCAGGCTGGATGGGGCTTTGAGCAACCTGGTCTAGTGGGAGGTGTCCTTGCCCATGGCAGGGGCGTTGGAACTAGATGATCTTTAAGGTCCCTTCCAACCCAAACCATTCCATGATTCTATAAATTTAGGTGAGGCTAAGCTAGATGAGTATGTGTAGGAGATCCTCCTGTATCTGACCCTCTCTCAACAATGGTCTCTTGTCTTAGGATTTAAGTTCTTTGTGAGGGGAACTATACCTTAAAGGATAGGACCTTTTGAGGCTTCTAGGCATTTTTGCATTGTAAAATATTACTTGAAGAATAAGAAGTTTCTATGGGAAGAACCTTGATTCAAGACAGAATAATCAAGGACCTAGCTGCAGAAAGTCAATTGGGGTGATGTTCGATCTCTAGCAGCTTCTGTAAAGCCCATTCTAAAACAATCTAATGTTTTGAGTTCCTCACTGAATCATTATTTTATGGTCTCTCAAAACAACAGCTACAGTAATTATAATAGCAGTTACTGTTAATCATAATTTAAAGCCTAAATCTTTAGGTAATTTATTCTGGGTTTATTTCTGATATCCTATCAATGGTAAATGCACATCCTTAAACCTTTATATTCCAATCACATGCTGTTTGTATCAACTTACTTAAATCTCATTTTGCAAAGTCTTTCAAGTATCAGAAGTATCCCTCAGAAATGTATTTAAATCCTCTCATTTTCATTCAAATTAGGCTTTCCTTTCACTTTTAAATTTTTCCCTTTTTGAAAGTAAAGTTTATATGACCCACGTCACTTGGCAGGAGAGAAAAAATAAGACTGATAGGAATTAAAAGGAAATAGGTGGTGATGTAGATTTGGAAAGGGTTGCTACTATGCATGTAATTTACATTCACAATTGAGTTTTTCTGATGAATTGTTTCTGATAGGTTGTGGTTTTGGTTTTTTGACTTTTCACTTAGAGATATAATGCATTTTTATTTGTGTATGGATTTGTTTATTCTATTTGAAAAGAAGTGAATTAATTCTCTCTGGCATATGTTGCAGGTTTCCCTCTTATGTAAGAGCTCCTTTTAAAGTTTGAATTAGCATTCTGCCTAGACAAGATCTGAAAATTGTTCCAGCTTTATTGACATACAGAAGAAGAAATATAAAATTGAACATGATTGTTTGAAACCTAGTGACATCTCAGTATCACAAGTATTGCAGTATTGGCAAACAAAGGTTAAGAGAAGGTTTATTGTAAAAATTACCTTTAGAATGGACTGACATTTTAACAATATTGATGCCAATATTGTAAATGTTGCTGTGAGAGGAATGCGAAATGTAAGTATTTCTCTGTTTCAGCACTAGAAAAGTCCTTTGTAAACGTCAGCTGAATCTGATCTTTCGGGTCATTAATTCTATATAATATAAAAAGTCCCACTATAGCAAAAGTAGAGGTAGGGACAGGATTGGAGATGATGACTATTTTGAGGAACCAGGCTTCTTAGTTCCCCTGTCTGGCTACAGACAACAATCGTCATGATCCAACTCTGTGGTGCAACAAATCCAGGGAATGTATCATTCCCGCTCTTTCCAGCCTCATGCCCTGATCTCAACTGGAGCAAAATCCGTCTATGAATAGTGACGGTACTCATTGTAAAGGCTGGAATAGCTCGTGCCAGTGCAGGTGGTGGAGTGGCTTGTGCTACTGCGGTCAGTGGAGTCTCTTATGCCAGTACAGGGGGTAGAATGGCTTGGGGAATCTGAGTAGCAGCAGTGCGTGTCACACAGTACCCACTCCTGCACCGATTTTTAACAAAAAAACAGCCCTGCAACACATTCAGGAAAACCAACAACAAAATCATGATTTTAAGAAAGTAGCATTCATTTTCAAAACAGTCCAAAAGGTTTCCAGTCCCTAGTTCTGATGGTGTAAATTTGACATAAGCATTAAGGGTGAAGTAAATTTTCCTGAGGTAAAATCAAAAGTGTAATTAATAATAGAATCCATTATGTGATGCCCAAGCTACAGAGGTAAAACTGGCATCCCAAACCACAGCAGAATACCATGTTTAAACCACAGCATACAAACACAAAGAGCAAATACAACCTATTCAGCAGGTTAAGCTGCATTGCATCAATTATCTTTAAACAAAGATCTCTGAAGCATGATATAAAATTTCACTTAAGAATGACATGATGTGAGCTGTCTGTTTTAATTTCGGAGCGAACTGGATTTTGAACTATTCAGGCAATCTATCAGAGCCCTGGTCGAGCCCTGCTCGAACCCCACATTGGGCACCAATAAATCTGTTGGGGTTTGGACAAATAAATCTGGCCACTGAGATGAATGACAG